>SNQJ01S0082961.1:84211-99568 GCA_010110895.2 Picea sitchensis
TAAACAATTATGCTTATTTTAAACTGTTTACAGAGCACTCAATGAAAATCACAATAATGCAGGGAAGTAAGCAATAGAACATTCAACATTATTCACACATATAAGATACACAGAGATAGATATTTCCTGAGGAAACCCATAAAGGGTAAAAACCTCTTCTTCTTTATATGATAAGTAATCTTTACATTCTATACATTATAATACTTATGAGAACCAACTCATAATGAGGCTACAACCTCTGTTTTGCAAGATGCTACTTACTGAGAGCACCAACTCTCTGGTTTCTCTAGCACCCACTAGAAGGAAGCACCGGCTCCCTGGTTTCTCTAGCACCCACTAGAAGGAAGCACCAACTCCCTGGTTTCTCTAGAACCCACTAGAAAGAAGAAACAACACCCTAAGTGTTCCAGCACCAACCAGATGGAAGCACCAACTTCCAGTCACACAAGCACCAACCTGTATAACAGAGAACCACAGTTCTCCCTTACACCACCCTGCCACCCCAGTTTCTCTAGCTGCAACTAGATGGAAGCTACAACTCCCTGTGTTCAAGTACCCACTTGAACCTCTGAGGACAAAAATACTCCCTAGCACCTCCCTACCACCCTGAAACATAAATCTTTGCTACTAAAACTTATTACAGTGATATAATGTTCATCAATGACTTACCAGTCTCATCACTGTTCTGCTACACTGCCCTGCTCTATCTGCCTCACTGTCTTCCTGCACACATGCCTTTCACTTTTTGTTCTTCTACCTTTTATGCTCTATGCACCATGTCCATTCAATGCACCATTCCTCTTCTATGCATTTTGGCTGCTGCACTCTGACTCCTTCTACACACCTAAATCACTCTCAACATCAACCACCATCTCTTCCTCGTTCTACATTCTTATAGTCTATGTGCACCTTGTGCATTCAATATGCATAATGATTCTACATCCTCTTCCAGCGCCATTGTTCTCCCTATCAGGATATTCATTGCCTCTCCACTTTACCACCGCTTCACTCACTCGAGCTTCAACACCCTCTCTTTGTTCTGCATGTCTCCTCATGTTGAGTCCTCTTCCTGATCATCATGGAAATTCCTCAGCTTTTCTGGTTGTTATACCCATGCGTTGATCATCACTGGGTGTTATGCTGAGATTCCTTAGCCTCTCCAGTAGTCGTGACTCTTCGTCTTCTCTATCACAGTTGATCGCATTCCCTCTGTTGTAGTTCCAGGCTCCAACCATCCTACATCTATCAATAGCCTCTATGAACCATCTTCATTCCACTAGAATATGCCTCGAGACTCTTCATCTTCTCTGGCTATCACCCTGAAGTCTCTTCAAGTCCTATAACATAAACCATCATTCGTTTCTAGCAGTTACACTGTGAACCTATTGAGCCTTATTCCTTTGGCACCTTTCACCTTTTCTTTCACATGTGGCCTCAGGCGGTGACCACAACCTACACCAAAAGGTGTTTTCGCATTTCGACATTTCGGCATTTTGCATGTCGTGAATTCCTGTTGCGAGGAATATCGACTCTCCAAGTCGTGATCCCTAAAATGGAGCTTGGTTGCACTAGCTCCTTCCTCCATCTTCCACAAATGTGACCACTGGTTGTGACCACAACCTTATTCGAAACTACATTTCGCAATTTCGTGTTTCATAAATTTGTTGCGAGTCACTCTGACTCTTCCAACTCCCAATCATGAAATGGAGCCTTGCAACTTGCAAGATCCTTCCTTCACATGCCCACAGTTGTGACCAAGTATTTATCCATAAAGTTCTTTGGCAATTTCACATTTTGGCATTCCTACATTCCAACATTCCTGTGGAGAAGTATCTCGACACTCTAACTCGCGGTATCCGAAACCTGCTCTAAAAGATGTTTTTCGCATTTCAGCATTCCAACATTTTGGTATTCCTATGGTGAATTGTTTCAACACTCCAACTCCTAGTATCTGAAACCTGCACCAAAAGGTGTTTTTCACATTTCAAAATTCCGACATTTCAGCATTCCTGTGGTGAAGTGTTTCGACACTTCCAACTCCTGGTATGTAAAACTTGCACCAAAAGGTGTTTTTCGCATTTCGACATTCCTATGGTGAAGTGTTTTGACACTTACAACTCCCAGTATCTGAAGCTTGCACCAAAAGGTGTTTTTCGTATTTCAGCATTCCGACGTTTCGACATTCCTGTGGTGAAGTGTTTCGACACTTCCAACTCTCGATATCCAAAACATAGTTTGGCTTCTGATACACCTCCAACTCCCAGTATCCGAAACTGGAGTCTTTGTTGATGTGCCTGTTTCAGGATTTTGGCGTTTCACATTTCCCAACTTCGGGACTCTTGTGGTGAAGAGTCTTGACTCTTGACTCCTCCAACTCCCGGTATCTGAAACTCTGAAATGGAGTGGTTTCGCATTTTGCGATTCCATGCCGTGAGTTTCTTCCTTGACTCCTGGAGTTTACGCTTCTGAATGGGATCCAACGATCACTTGTTGAACTTTCCATTGTGATTCCATTATCCCTGCACTTCTAGTTGTGATCTTTGCCATCAATTACAAACAAGCATACTCTACACTATCTCTTCTTATCTTATCGAGCTTGCTCTGCTGCGTCTTCCCAAAATACTTCTAGTGCCCACTTGGCACATTCTACCTATACTCAAGCCATCATCGTTGTTGTACTTTCCATCAATGAAAAGCATACGCTACTTGTAAAACATGCCAACATATAGTGTATTTGGGGGCATTGCAACACTCTGTGCACCCTTCTGGGGGAGTGGTAGTCTCCTTTTTTAGAGTTTTTGCCTTCTTCTGCTCAGTATTTTGTAGCCTTTTTTTGTAGAGATCTTTACCCAAAGTCTGTGGTTGGTTTGTGAATTTGTTTGGATTGATTTTTTATATTTTTTTATGCTTATCACTCCCTATTGACTTGCTTGGATCTTGAAACCTTTTTCAAAAATGTGAAATTGCTTTTTCTAGATGCTTTATTGACAATATAGTTTTGAGTGATTTCTCTTTCTCCCTATCATTTCTTGGATTCTTCTCTTCATTTTACTGTATTCCTTGAATTATTGATTGGTTGTAGAATACTTTATGGTGTTATTTCTTGTTATAACAAGTTTCTACTTGTTTTCTTTCATACCTCACTGCCTTGAGTGCATGCTTTGTTTGTATCCCTTTTGCTTCATGTCTTTTGCATCTGCATAAGACTCTTTCTCCTGATTGAAAGTAGTGGAGCATTGAAGGTTTTGTATTTAATTTCTGTATACATCATAATCAAATAAAGAACATAGATTCATTATCTCTTTTGGGTAGTGAAACTAGCTTGCATTTGAAGTAGCGGAATTGCATGTTTTTTCACATTTTGGGATATTGTACATCTGGAATGATGAATGTTTTCTCCTTCTCGTAGCATAGATTTCATCAAAATGAAATGATTTCATATTCATCTCTTTGCATAACTTTCGATTCAGTCAAAACATCATATTGTCCATGCCATTTCTCTTTTGAGTAACAACAACCTTAAAAATCAAGCGCTAAACTAAAATTGATTAGACATTTTTACATTTTCTGGTAGAAAACCTACATTAGATTAGTTGTAGGGCTTTGGAATAGGTGTGAAAGATAACTTTCCAATGCTACAAACAAACATAGGATCTTTTGTTAGGGAGAGGTGAAATCAAATTGCTACATTTTGTCCTGGGAAGCCCTTCTCACACAAGGGTCAAACCTGAGGTCGCATTGAGACTAGCAAAGTTACTCACCCTGCTTTGTTGGTCTTGGTGTAGAGATTGTGTGTATCATGGGGGTCACTTGAAGGTATACCCACAATGATGAGTGGAAACCTTTCAAGTTGATTTTAGGCTAGATACCATGCCCTTGCGCATGGATCAGACTATCGACTATTTCCCTAGGCATTACTGTTGTAGTTGGTAACCTTAGTGGCCTATCTCTTTAGTGTCTTTACACAAGGTTATTGTGGAGGGGAAAGTATTCACGGTACCTGGAATCGATGTTGGCTAGACTCACTCGGTCTCCTTGGAGGGTATACCCACAATTATGTGTGGGAGATTGCACCAGGGTGTAAGTTCGTTAAGTAGGTCGTCAACATAAATTTTCCACCCACTCTATCTCAGCCCCTTCTTAATTTGTTCCCGCGACGTTGGATTTCATCACCAACTAGTGTGCTCATTGTGAGAAGGTTTTGTTTTCTTGCTTGCTTGCTAGATTTTTAGCGTGTGTTGTTTGTTCTCCCTAGCAGAATCTAGGTTGGATCTTTATTTTTATGGCGTTAGTTTCTGAAATGACCGATGAAGGAACCCCTTTTCCAGGGGAACCCTTTGTTTTTCCTTCTTAAAAAAACATTGGTCCTCCTTACATCCCTACTTTGAGCCTTCCAGGTCTCACAATTGAGTTATTGGTATGGTTGTTTTCCACTCTGGTGATCTCGAATGAAGGTGCTTCTGATGTAAGCACACCACCCACACATCAAACTCATGTCAACCTTTATCCTTCTTCACCCATTAAGTATCCTTCTGTTTCCCCTTCTTCGCTTAATGAAATCTCTAAAGCGAGTAGCCAAGTTGATAAGAATAAGAAGAAACGAAAAGAAAAGAAGAGGAACCAGAAAGGGACCAAGCCTCCAACTACATCAAATGTTGGATCCAAGCAACCAACTATTATTAATAGTACTAGTAGTGTTGATGAGGTCAACAATATTACAATGAAGAATATGAAACCCAAATTCCCTTGTAGTCTTTGTAAGGGTGACCACTTTCTGAGGGATTTCCCTAGTATTCCCAAGGTCTTAGAAATGTGGTCCTCTATGTCATAGATCCCTGCTAGACATGTTGGTGATGCCTTGTCCACTAGTGACGTTAAGTTTGGTAAGAAGAAGACAACTATCAAATTTCCTTGTAGGTTATGCGAAGGTGATCATTATTCTCACCTTTTCCCTTTCATGGACGAGGCTTCTTCTCTTTTGGAAAATCTTCAGCTTCCAACTGTTTATCATAAGATTTCCCCCAACCCATCATTAGTTGATGGAATGGTCAATCTGGTTCCATCCTCGGTTAGTCTGGTTGATCAGGTGATCAATCTAGTTTCATCCTCGGTTGAACCACTAACCCACTAATCTGAAAAGTGAAACCCAAGTGATTGATCCAGTCCCGTCATTGGTCAGTCCCACCCTTCATATGAAGAGTGATAACGTGGTCAATACCACTCCTCCTCTAACAAGTGTCATAGTAGTTTCTATAGTTACTAAATCGATCAATCCCACTCCTCCTCTGAAGAGTGCCAAAGTGGTCGATTTGGTTCTGCCATCAGTAGATCCCACTCCTCCATTGAGGAGTGCCAAAGTTCTTTTTCTAGTTAGATCATTGGTCAATCGCACTCCTCCTCTGAAGAGTGCCAAAGTGGTCGATCTAGTTCCACCATTGGTCAATCATACTCTCCCTCTATAGAGTAAACCTGATGCTACCCATGTTTTTCTCGTTGACACAAAATCTACTGTGTCGGGGAGCATTCCTCCTTCTCCCGTGAAACCCCCTCCAAGTAATGAGGCCATCCTTTTTTATTGGGGTGTGCTAACTGGACCTCATCTTCCCTCTCACATTCCTTTCAATATTACAATATAGGTTTGTTGTCGGGTCGTTCCTCATACAATGATAGATGAAGGTTCGTCCATTAGTATTTTGTCCTCTATTTCTTGGAAAGCTTTGGGTTATCCTTAGCTTGTACCAGTTACCCAAACTCTGTTTGATTTTAACAGAAGAACCAGTCACTCTTTAGGGATCCTTCCCCAGTTTCCTGTAACTTTGGGAGGGAAAACTGTCTTTATTGACGTTATGGTAGTCCAACACCCCTTGGATTTCGATTTACTCCTTGGGCAAGATTATGTCTATTCCATGAAAGCTATTGTGTCCACTTTTTTTCGTGTGATATCTTTCCCGCACGATGGAAGAATGGTGACTATTGATCAACTTTCATTTGTTGGCCCTGAATTGACCATAAACCCAATGAACTCCCTAAATGGGTATTATCAGCAGTCAGTATCACCCCTTCCATAGGTCAATTATGTGGCATTGTCTCCCATTCCTTCAGCTACTGCTAAAGATGACTTGGATCCGGTAGTTGACATGGTGATATATTAAGTAGGGCTATTGGAAATTGATCTCCTTACCCCTATCATAGACCTCAACATGTGTTCCTTCCAGAGTGATTTTCTTCCATCCAGTGAAGATCTATTGGAAACCATGACTGAGTTTTGTCCCTTGACATGGTATCCTTCCAAATCATTATCCTCCTGGAAGCCATGATCAAGAAGATTTCACGAGCATAGTTCCTCTTCTCTGTGGCAAGCTCGTTAAAAAATGAAACAGAAGCTATGAGCATAGTTTTTTCTCTATGTAACAAGCTCTTTAAAAAATGAAACAAAAATATGGGGATTCAACCCAGAGCCTCGATCATAGTTTCGCTTCTCTGTGGCAATCTCGTTAAAAAATGAAACAGAAGTCACGAGAATAGTTTCTCTTCTCTGTAACAAGATCATTAAACAATGAAACAATCACCTCTCTCATTAGGTCAAGTCTTTCGCCAGATCTCTTAGATGTTGAGTTGAGTCTTTCGTTAAGTCTCGTATTTGAACCTTGATTTCATCCACCCTTATCCTTTTTCTCCATCTAGTACAAAAATTGGTGACAAACTCAAATTTGAGGTATGAATTGAAGTTTGGGGGGGCATGTCTCCAGACTTTGATTATCATTCTGTAGTTATGCCTCTAGATTTTCAAGCTGAGGGCAGAGTACCAACCATCCATGGGTATCCCTACCTTTGGAAATTATGTTGGGAATTTACAAGCATAGTTTAATTTTGTTTCAAGCTTGTGTAAAAATGAAACCAATACCAAGATTAGTCTTTGTTCTTTCTCGTGCTCATAAATACATGAGAATGTAACCGAATATACTTTTATCACTTTTTCGGACTCGTAAAGATTATACAAAAAAGGAACCCCTTGGAGTCTCCTTTAAGCTCTTTTTAGACTATCTAAATGTGAAAAGATTGTCGAGTGATATTGCTTCCTTTCACACTCGTTAAAAGGTTTTAAAGGGCGTCTTTCGAGTGGTAGTTTATCTCTTTTTTGGCCTCGCTAGACTAACATTACGAAAAACAACAACACTAGATTCATCTTTAAGTTCTTTTCAGACTCTCTAAACATGAAAAATCACCGAGTTTAACTTCTCTGGACTCGTTAAGAAATTATACATTGAAGGGCCCATATGGGACCAAACCCTTACTTATTCCAGTTTGTTAAACAAATTAATAGGGACTTACCGAAGGTAAGTTATATCGAGCATGTGTTACCCTCCTTGAGCTCATTAAATTAAAAAGAGGTACTCGTCTATCTGGATGGGGGAAAAATTTATGGAAGCAAGCCAAGAAGTTTTTGAGAACATTACCAGTAACTCTTACGGTCGCCCTTGAACATGACATTTTATCTTTGCACCAATTTAATCTGTTGAACCTTTGCACTGAACCAATCCTCTGAATTTTCTTACTCCTTTGGGTCACCCAATGGAAGTCATAGTATCCATTGCATCATCATGTCTTAGTCCATGTCATGTTTCTTTTGTTGTGCCTCAGTGTTCAAGGGAAGTATCTGCCTCGAGAGTCAACCATCACAAATTTCCTATTTCAATACCCGTGTCAGTCCATGTTATTTTGATCCACCAATTACATATCTTTTTCAGTTTCATGTCATTGATGGGGGATATATCAAAGTCCTCCTTTGACGAGTCTATTCCTGTCGACTTCAACACGTTATCCAAAAACTAGACTTAGAAACCAGTTAGTACCTTGGGACCTGAATGCCTCAATGGTAGGCCTCCTCGCTTCTAACAGTGGGTTTACATCATTGACCCCTGATCGGATGATTCAATGGATGTTCAAATTCAACTCATTTTTTCACATTCACTGGAATGTACTAGGGTACCTTGGGAATCATTGACATTAATGGTGATTTCCCTCGCGCTTGTTAACGGTTTACCTCATCGATCGGTAATCAAGTGGTTTCTTCCATGTTCGACATCAGAAAATCTATTCACATGGTTAGACTCATACCACATCGGGATCGATAAGAAGACCTTGGGTTGAGTGATCACTCTTATATGTACCTTGCCCAGTTTTCGATGGAGTTTCTTTTGAACATTGACACATATACTGTCACATAGATCCACTTTGTATTGGTCATGGCTATGTCTTATCATCTCTTAGATCCACTGTGTATTTTTCATGGCTACAATCAGTTCAGGTCATAGGAGTATAGATCCACATTGTATCTTCAGTGGATATACCTATTTTTTAATATAATTATGGATCCACAGTGTATATTATGGTGGCCATACCTTGCAAGTCTTTATCACCCAAGCATAGGTATGCCTTCCTTGGGTTTGAAATATGTCATAATATTTGTTTGATGGTTGTGTGCAGCTTTTGCCAGTTTCTTCAAGTCCACACCCTTGCTCAAAAAAGTCTACAAAGTACTTCATTCATTGGTTCCTTTCTTCTAACTTCACACTTTGGGGGGCAATCTGTTACACATCAAAATTACTCACTTCATGATGACCTATTGTCGTCATGACTAGTGTTGCAAGTGTCTCATTTTGGCCTCAAGTGTCGCAAACATAATACTACCATATTTCCTATGTCTTGTCTCTAACAACATCACAGGGACACTTAAGACACCTTCAGAGACTGGTTTAAGAAAGAGGAATCATTTGATGAAGAGTAAAAAGCATTTTCCATGAAGAAGACCACTCAAAAATGGATTTTGGAGTGCAACGCTCCCCTACCCACTGTCAGGGAGTGCCATCGCTCCCTGTCCTTCTTTGGGGGAGTGTTGCAATGCTATGTGCACCCTTTTGGGGAAGAACTGGCATGTTTTAGCAAATTTTGGGTTGTTGAGGAAAATCAGGGATAAATCCCCCTCATCTCTAGAGTTGGTTGGATTTGAATCTGAGGTCAAGGCTACATATTAGGGAGGATCCACAACTGATGGAGAAGGATCCTCAACCTATCCCAAGAATCTCTAAGGTGGTTGGGTTTCTACAAGATTATATAAGGAGGCTTTCTCATGGTGAAAGGGGAGATAGAGAAATTGAGAAGCACCTAACTTATGATCTCATAAGGAAGGGGAGACATTGTAAGGCATCAAACTTATGATATCATACGGGAGATATCATTGAAGCATCATCATTCTATGTGTGTATTATTTGAGCAAGGGTTTGGACAAAGAGCTTGGTCAAGCTGCTACATCTACATCTATGGATGTAAGAATTTCACTTTGTTTTCATTAATATAAATCTATGCTTGGCATGTTTCCTTTAAATTTTGTGTACGTTTCATGAACTTGTTTCTGTTATAGATCCATTATGAAGCTAATCATGGTAGAGTAGAAAGTATGTCTTGTTTTTTTTTCTTATTGTATTGTAGGACCTTCTGAAGAACTTGGAGATCAAGATCAACCTGGATCAAGCAAGAACAAACGTCGGTAAATGTATTTACTCTTCTTCCTTCTTATTCTTCTTTGTATAGTTTAGCTTCATGAAAAGGAATGTCAGTGTTTACAATAGCACTTTTCTATCTTGGTCATAGGGGTCTAGTATCCAAGAGGATATCCACTTTTCCACAGGGGGATTCTTTTGTAACAATAGGTGAGGGAGATAAAGACAAACTGGATGAATCAGACAAGGCATCCTTAGATAACTTTGTTGGGTAGATAACACAATGTTCCTTCTTCCTATTTCAGCAATAGGATTAATTTTAGGTGATAAGCCTCTTCTTCTCCTAGAAACACAAGAGTCTAAGGACATGAAAAGAAGGTCAAAGATGAAGGAACAAGAAGGTTATTGTTGATTTCTAGGTTGTCTACGTCTAGCTTCCCAATGTTCTTTGGCAATAATGTCTCATTCAATTGCTACCCATGAATGATTAAGCTCAGCCCGAGTATTAGCAGTGTCTAAAATGGTGTTAAAAAAATTCAAAGTAATGTTAGTCTGGTCTTCAAGATCGTGCTCAATATTGGGCTGCCTTGCAACAAATACAGTCATTAATAAATAAAATAGTTGAAGGATCAATATTAGAAAAATAGATGTATTCGATGACAATCAAGCATAAAGGTCAACCAGAGAGATATTGAAGATCTCCCCAGTATGGTTGCCAAATAAATGTTGAGGAAACGATATGAAATGATCTTACTCAATCATTTTCATATCTCTCTTGGATAAAGCAAGATAGATGGGAATATCACCCTATGTTTATAGCCATCAAAATTTGTATCCTAATTCACAAATATTGATTACAAGTGCTTAGGATGATTTTTTTATAGATGAAAGCTTGCTGGAAAATTCATTATTTATGTAATTTTCTGAATATAACAGATGCTAAAATAAATATAGAGATAGAAGTAAAAATACCAAGTCAATAATCAAAACATATGAGACATAAAGAAATCGTTTATTTCATTCCAATTCGTCGAAATAATCATTCTCTTTACAAAATTCCCTCAGAAAGTTTTGGAACAAAGTCAAGCTTAGATGTCCCTAATGAATCATACAAAAGGACTTCTGAAAGAAAGTAAAAAAATGAACTTTAAAAGATGGATCAACTTGCCACAGATTGATACCCACTCGACTATGCACAATATCCTTTGTCAGTCATGAAATTTAATTCACATACAGGCAACTCTACACAGACTATCAAAGATAGATCAACGCTTCTGAAAAAAAAAAGTGTCTGAATGATGTAATTCAACCCTGAATCTTGATGTCTACAATAGGAACATCTATCATAAAAGAGAATTAGGCTTCCAATGAATTAAATAATGAACAAAAATTGAATAATCTCAACAAAACTCAAAGAGCAGACCTTAGTATGCTTCTCCTTCTATTCTCCTCTTGTTCCTCCTTTTCCTTTTTCCTTTAAGCAATTAGAATTAGTTGAAGTAGTTGAACTACTTATTTAGTTAATTTAACTAAAACTCAACCAACTTTTTATTTAAGGGGGAAAAGTAATAAAATCATAATAAGGGTTTTTAATAAATAATAACTAGTAGGTGGGACCCTTTATGACTCCCTTTAGTTCTTTAACAATCATAACACAACTAGTTAACAAAAAATCCCTCCTTGTGATTCCCATCATCACTTTCATATTTTGGCAATTTATATTGTTGGCACAGGGGCAGACCCAGGGTTCAACTCTCAAAAATGCACCAACAAAACCCTAACTGCTGTCCCTTTCAGCAACACCTGCGAATAAGGAAAAGTCTCACCCGAGGTAGAAGCAGGGGGGTTACAGGACGTAGGTGTCTATAACCAAGTAGTGACACAGATCTGCGATAACAACACTTCCCAGAGTACTCTATCAACACTTAGGAACAACATGCATTAGTTCATTAGCTTAATTAACATCGCAGAACATACCCAAGGATAGATCGACGCAGTAACAAATGATAGTATACACATATCACTTAGCATCATAAGTTATATCTAGCATCCATTCATCCTTAACATAAGTAAATCACTAAGAAACAATAGATCTATCTAACAGACATAATAATAAAGACAATAAGTAGATAAATTAAAAGCACAACACAACACAAAGCACACCAAAGACACAATATATACGTGGTTCACCCTAGTGTAGGGCTACGTCCACCAATCTCTTTTCCTTCTTTATTATCCTTCAATCTCTTACATTTAGTTTCTCCTATGCACTAATCCACAGAGTCAATCTTCACACTAGACAGGAGATCTATGCAATGAGCACCAAATCCTCCTTCCCAAAATTAGGTCAAGGCACAGAGCCAACTTCTCTATCGAGCACAAAGCCTTACATACACATTTTGTTGCACAAAGAAACTCAAACTACTTGCACTTATCCACTTCCCTATTTTCACTTGTTTTCTACAATACATTCTTACTTATTTATACTTTTACAATCCCTTACAATAAGGCCTAAGCATGGGAGAATCCATGGGAAGACATCCCATAACCCATTACAAAAACCTTAGAGAACCCCTTACTGGGTCCACATATCTCGCAAAACAAGTCAGATTTGTGATCTCAGCTCTTCCTAGGCGCTCCATCTTCGACCATCATGTCAAAGTCCAAAAGTGGCCCAAACCTGACCAAGGTTTCATCAAAACTTGGTTGAGGGCCAACAGGCCCCCGACACTCACCCGTGACTCGTCCCGAGTCACTTAGGTCTGGTCAATGTTGCTTCAAAGGCCTCGATCTTAACTCGATCTTCTTCGACTTGCTGCTTCGCCTGAGCCTCCTGCTCAGTGAGCTCCTAGATCATCTACTCTATAACAGGCCCTTCCAGGTGTTGTTCCACTATTGCAACCACTTTGTCCAGTTGTGATCCCTGTCCCTCAATTTATTCGAACACCTTGCAGGCTTCATCCTACACAACTTGTATCTTCTACGCGACTTCCATTACCCTTCCCTAGAAGGAAGTGATATTTTTCTCCACTATGCGTTGTTCCTGAGATCTCTTCATTCTCTCAACTACGGTGAGTAGCTTCATATACATTGTTACCAAACTAATCAGTAGGTGTGGACACTAACAGATCTGCCTAGATCCACCTGGATCTAGAACAAAACAGGACATGACATGACTCTTTCCCTAAGTTACAACCATTGAAATAGCTAGTAAGGAGGAACAAGTGACATACCTTTGTATCGCTTCCTAGGGTCTCTATTGCTCCCGCTTCACTCCGGTGCTCTCGTGAGGTCAAGACCAAGACAACACAAAACAAACCAAAGTGAAGATAGAAAAATGTATTCAATCATCAACTTATGTGTATGATCAAGGAGTTACACAATAAAGTAAGAATGACTTTATGGGAAAAGGGCATGCCGCTGTATCATATTAATCGAAAGTAGAATATACAAACTGATCGTCTTGATGTCGCAATATTTATTTTGGTGACTCTTGGTTCCAACACACACACTTGCTTGATCCTTGCATGAAGAAGATCCAATTCCTCTAGATAGACTTGCTAAAATCTCCAAGCTCCTGTTCAAGTTGAGTTCTTCACACAATTCCTTCACCAATTCTCCAATTAATCTTTCTTAACCTTTTCCATGAGAATCCTTTCAATATATAGAAGAGGATGAGATGGTTACATGGATGAGAATGATCCCACCAAATCAGGGAAGCTAGTAAAATGATAACCATTCGAATGCCAACCCATTTTCTAGAAGATTCCCTTCTAGAACCATCGAGACTTCATTTTTTTCCAAGCTTGAGAACAATTTTGCACCCTAGGTATAGAGCACAGTGCGAGAATTTCACACCCTAGCTAAAGGTGGCCTATGAGAATGGGTCATTCTCGCACCCTAGGCTATAAGAAGCCTGCGAACTCTATTTGAAAATGTGTTTTCTGGAAGGAGATAAATGTCACTTTTCTCAGGAGAAAGTTCTTGTTGGGAGCCTGAGTACACCATTTTTAATACACCATCTAGATGACCAAAATCATGGGTAACAGAATTCCCCCCAAAGTATGAGGCCGGAATTAGTGACAGCCAAAATACTTTGTAAACTTCATGTGTGTGTTGGAAACCAGGAGCACACCTAATCGGAAACCTGCAAACAACCAAGCATCTGCAGAATATCATACTAGTTCTGAGGAAGGCATTCCCATACTTAGATCATGGACAGATGACACTGTAAACATAGTTTATGGCCACTAATCATACACCGTGGATCCATGCCATCAAAATATTGCATAGCCACTAGGAATACACTGTGGATCTATGCAAGAAAATTCAAATTGAGACGACATAGCCACGAGACATACAAAGTGGATCTATGTGTCAGCAAATTATACCTATCCCATCGCAACCTGGATCAAAGAGATGAGATCCAAGGTCTTCAATCCCGTCACCCGAAAGTACGAATCTAACCATGTGATTACATGTATTGAACTCGATCATGGTAGAAACCACTTGATTACCAGTCATTGATGAAACCGTTAACAAGTGCGAGGGAAATCACCATTAATGTCAATGACTCCCAAGGTACACTAGTAAAATCCATTAGATGTGAATAAATGAGTTGAGGTCGAACATTCGACGGAATCTCCCAATCAAGGGTCAATGATGAAAACCCACTGTCGAAAATGAGGAAACCTGCCATTGAGGCATGCAAGTTCCAAGGTACCAAATAATTTCTAAGTCTTTTTTCCGGATAATGAGTTGGATTCGACGAAACAAAACCCGTCACAGGAGGGCCTTGATGTATCCCCCATCAATGACACGAAATGAGTAACATATTTTGAAGGTGAAACTTTTAAGGTCCTAACCCGCACATAGGTAGATCAATGTATTCGGATGTAATAAAGTTCAATGTTAATAAGGCCTTTCAATAAAATAGAATAAGGCGGATGTAAGAAGACCTAATAGAAGCTTATGCTTCTAGAAGGATCGTCCTCTAGATGATTCTCTTAATAAACATATTTAGTATAAATAAGGGTCGAGGGTATGAAAACCCTAGCTTGGATATTATTGTAACAGAGCGCTTCTCGACTGGAGGTTGTCCCCTCGAAGAGGCCTGTGAACATTGCTTTCTGAATCAAAGTGCTATTTTAGTTGTTGTTCTCATATTATTTATGTGTTATTGTGGATGATTATGCTAGTTATATTACTATTATTATGCCATTCCTAGCATTTTATTTATGTTCTGCGTATTTATTAGATCTGGTATCTTGCAAGTGGCATCAGAGCACTTTCCTTGGCAGAAATTGTGGGTATTTTTTTCAGGGTAGAGACGTATTCCAACATATTTAAGCCACAGAGATCTGTCGTTACGCGCATAAACCCACAGTTGAGGGATTCATACATGCAAAAAATACAAGTGGTTCTTAAGCGCACATCTGTTGGCCACCCTTGTAACCCCTGTTGGTACCCATTCGAGTGGTAGCGCATCAGAAAACACCTGTGTATGGATCGGCCTAGATTTCCTAAAGCCCTCTTTAGATAAACCTATCGGCCACCAGACTGTTATAGTGTCACCGAGAACAACACTCAGGAAGATACTCTCTAGTACCTGGGTAGTCGGGTAGTACGGCTAAGGGTACAGTCTATCCTCCTTAGTTAGTTCCCTGAGATATTGGGCCGAGTACTACTATTGGACCCTGCACATATATCAGAGAGTTATAGCACAGGGCAAACCCTTGTCTGTAGAACCCTTGAATACCTAACCCTTGGGGAACATAAACAAATTAAACCAGCGAGATCTATTGCCACGTATCTATGTTCGGGTCACCAAGTAAATACACATTTCTTTCTGGTTAAG
>SNQJ01S0082961.1:101256-114430 GCA_010110895.2 Picea sitchensis
CCTAGCTTTGATATTATTGTAACAGAGCGCTGCTCGACTGGAGGTTGCCCCCTCGAAGAGGCCTGTGAACATTGCTTTCTGAATCAAAGTGCTATTTCAGTTGTTGTTCTCATATTATTTTTGTGTTATTGTGGATTATTATGTTGGTTATATTACTGTTATTCTTCCATTCCTAGCATTTTATTTATGTTCTGCGTATTTATTAGATTTAGTATCTTGCAGAAACAAAGTATAATGTAAGTTGGACTGGACACAGGGAAGGCTGACACAGAGAGAATGGACAATTGCAGATGGTCGACTCAATAGAGGTTTCAGATGGACTTCTCTTGAACACATGAATGACACGACCAATGATTTGGTAGCATTGACTCAGAGGTGATGCAGGGTATGAACTTGTAGCAAATCAAATGAGAGACAAATGGATTTCCCAAACTGGCTTCAAATAATGAATAGGGGGGTGTCATGTTCAAGAGCGAAACTTACTACCAATAATATGAATACGAAAACACATCCCTTTCCCAAATTTTCCCCCACCATTTCTGGCGAATACCTCTTTATTTTTACGCAAGCTTTAGGAGGATAACATATGCTTGTTGATGTAAGCTCATCCTTTGGATGAGTCCCTCAGAGTATGTTTAACGAACCCTAGGAAGGAGTGGTTCGGTCCCATTACGAGTCTGTCGATGTTTGTTTAACGAGTCCAAAGATAGAAAACTCGAAGGTTTTTCATGATTATAGAGTCTGGAAAAACACTTTAAAAGAGGACTCTCTCAATTCCTTTTTCATAAAATAGTCTGATGAGACCGAAAAAGAGATAAATTATCGCCCAACAATGACTTTCTTCAAATACTTTAATGAGCGTGAAAATAGCAAGGTCGCTCGGCAATCTTTTCATGTTTAGAGAGTTTGAAAAGAGCTTAAAGAGGACTCCAGGGGGGTTCCTTTTTCGTATAACCTTGTTGAGCCCGAAAAAGTGATAAAAGTGTTCTTGATCGCGTTCTCATGTATTTTCGAGCGTGATAATGGACAAAGACCAAGCTCAAGGTTTTGTGCAAAAACCATAAAAAACAATCAAAACATGTGATGAAAAAGAGAAAAAATATATGTATCCCTATGTATGAACATCGAGGTCGTTATGTCTGCAAAATTCGCACTCATAAGGGTATTAGGAATTAGGTTTAATAAATAAAACAATTATAAAAACCACTAACAAATGGTAAAACTGAATATAAGTGGGTAAAAGTTCTTTTTACCATAGTCATTGTAACTTTGCCAACATTATAGCCCAAAACCCTCTTTTGCCCTTGAATTTCGGTGCTCGATTGCGGGAGTTACGAGCATCCATTCGACGAACTGTCTCTGGTAGTGAGGTAAGCTCCTTGTCTTCTATCCTTTCATGGTTTAATTTTTCATTTTCATTGGTAAAATTCATGTTTTTGAGTTTGTTTTAGGGGTTAAAATTGCACTCAGCCATTCTCGCAGGCCAGCCACACGGGACCTGTGAGAATGCATCATTCTCATAGGTGGCCCCAAAGAGACCTATGAGAACCTCGCACTGTGCCTAAAGGGCACCTACAAGAACCACAAAGTGAAAAAATTCTTTGAAGTTTGCTCAATGAAAAAGTTACCAAGTGTTGAAGAGAGTTGCTGACCTTCTTCTTATGTGTCTTATGCAGGCATTTGGCTATCACCATGGTTCTGGAATGGCATGAAAGAGAGCATGAAGAAGATGATTCTATTGTCGGGAATAACCTGGGAACTGTTGTCACTTTGCAAGACTGTGGTCTCTTGAAATTCTTTCGTATCTCGGATATGAGGGCCCAAGTTAGACTGTTGGAGTACCTTGTGCATATGTGGGACGTGGATCAACGAGTATTCCACGTAGGGATCCACACATTGTCCTTGGATATCGAGGACATTTACTTCTTGACAGGACTATCATGGCATGGGTACCATGCGATCCTGACTAGTAGCAGAGGTGGTGGGCTGCCTATGAGTGAATACTGTCGTTTGCACTGTGTTCCAGAGGTGGAAAGGAGCAAAGGAAAGGTAGCCATTTGGGGGGTGCGGTATTTGACCCTTCACACTATTTTATTCACCGTTTCTCATATGGTTGAGAGCGCTACTCCTCACATGGCTCTCCAGAGCTACTTTCAGTATGCCATAGAGTGTACTGAGCCTCAGGTCTTTAACTAGGTAGACGCAGTGCTTCATAGCGTGAAGAGGCAGTTGACTAAATGCAGGTGAGACAACCTGAAGAAATTTGGGTATGGGTCATTTGTGGTTTCCTTCTTTCTTGAGAGGGTTCCCTTGTTGAGGTTTCAGGTTGAGTGGGGTTTACCGGCTTCAGAGGATCCAAGAATGCTGAGGTGGTGTCAGCTCATCGCCCGACACGTAGCTGGACCAATCATAAAATACAATGATGCCTTCTTCGACTGGTTGTGACCATAGATGTTGATGGTCGATGATTATGCCTATGTTGGGTTGGACTTCCGAGGAGATATAGACTTGGCCCTACCCGAGGGAACTCAGTGGGGGGAACTTGGTAAGAAGTACACATTTTTTACTTTTTCAATGTTTTTTTTTTGTGAATTTTATCATATGCAAATGCTTTTATATTCGTCCAAGGTCTAATTAAAAAACTTATTTTTTAATGACACAGACATGGGGCCTTATCGACCACCTGGTACTTCTCCTATTCAGTGATGAGGAGAGGTGGATCCAGTGCCATGATGGGATGCTGAAGATTATGAAGCAGTGGAACACAATTTAGAGGGTTTGACAACAGACATTCCAGACATGCCTCTTGGAGAGGTTCCACGATGTTATTAGCGTCATACAGTGGGAGTGTCAGAGTCCATTGGTCGACTGCTTTGTAGGGTTTCCTGGGTAGTCATGTGTTACCATGAACGTCATCCATGACGTCTCTTTGTAGAAGCTATGAGCTTCAGATTTTGAAATTTTGGTCCTCGGATAGAACTTTTTGTAAAAAACTTTTTGATCATTATATATACATATGGCTTCTACCGGTTGATCTTGTGTTGCGTGAAAGTTGATGTGATTGATTTATAAATGACCCAAATGTCTGTCTAATACATAGTTAGCTAATGCATCATTTAATGTATTTAAACATCTAGGAATATGTTGATATTCAATATAATCAAAATAATGTTCCAAGAGGAGAAATCACAAATACACCCGTAACAAAGTAAGACTTTGAATAGCATAGACATTACTTAACTATAGTACTATGAGCTGCGAATCAAGTCGCACAACCAAGTGACGGATACCGAGCAAGATAGCATCAATCAAAAATTTGATAATGATGCTATACTCTGCAATATTGTTGGTCGCACGACCAAGGCACACAACTCGTAAAGAGACAAGTTTGTTTGTAGGGGCGTAAATTTCCCATGCAATGGAAGCAAGGTTCTGAGTACTACGGCTAGTTCCATCAGCRAAGCCAATGTGGGCTAGCGAAGACTCTGACATCTGGAAATCAAACACAACATCACATAAGAGCAGAGACTAGATAATGACAAAAGAAAACTACAGTAACACACAAGAAGTATGATACAATAAAAATACAAGTACTCGTGCACAGGTGATCTTATGCATAGTACTTCTTCAAGTACAACCCATTTCTGGGTTCACTCAAAGGGATACCATCGTAATCTACTAACTTGTAAGCTCCTTTTTCCAAAACTTGTCTAACGATATAAGGACCTCTCCACATGGCTTCGAATTTTCCAGCTCCTAGCATATCTCGATCTTGTTCATAGAGGAGAACCAGATCTCCTTCGGAGAAAATGCAAGGCTTGACATGTTTGCTGTATTGGGCCTTGACACATTTCTTCTGTTCTTCTATGACTAGGGTATCATTGCATCAAGTTTCATCTAATCGCATAATATACAATAGACGTTCTTCCTTAGCAAGGGTGTTTGGTAGGAGTTCAACAACTAGTTTTAAAGAGGGTATCTTGCATTCGATCGAGAGAATGGCTTCCAAACCATAGACTAACTGGAAAGGTGTAAACCTAGTAGTGTAATTAACAGATGTCCTGTAGGCCCACAAGGCTGAA
The DNA here is from genome assembly GCA_010110895.2 of Picea sitchensis. Lineage (NCBI taxonomy): Eukaryota > Viridiplantae > Streptophyta > Pinopsida > Pinales > Pinaceae > Picea > Picea sitchensis. The sequence continues at coordinate 105,339 of SNQJ01S0082961.1, forward strand.
AACAACATTGTGTGACAACTTGTTTTGTGAATCCCTATCATTCGTTAGAGTATGGTTATGAGAACTTTGTTAATTTCTTCGACTTGGTCGTTGGCTTGTGGGTAATAGGGAATTGAGTTTTCATGGAGAAGACCCAAATTTTGAGTTCAGACATCATGAAGTTTCTAAAGTGGCTACCGTGATCAGTGACGATAGCCTGAAGAACACCCAAACGAGCTATGATGTGATTAAAAATGAATAATGTTGTGGTCTTTCGAGTATTGTCAAATGTCAGCATCACCTCGACCCATTTCGTAAAATAATATATGGCTACAATAATGTATCCATGCCCCCCGACTGAGTGGGGGTGACATGTCATGAAATCAATGCCCCATTTCGTAAAGGGACTAACAGAGACCACAGGGTGAAGAGGAGCGGGATGTGACCATATTTTATGATTGTAGGTCTAGAAAGCGTGGCATTTTTGGATGGCGATTATGCAGTCATTAAATAAAGAAGGCCAAAAATACCCTGCTCGTAAGATCTTCTGGGCAGTAGCATACCTAGACATATGACCACCACAGGCTCTAGAATGGCAGTCATTTAAGGATTTCTCGGCTTCGTCGAACGTGAGGCAGCATCGAAAAACAGAGTCAATCCCACAGCAATAAAGAGTATCCCCGAGGATAATATATTGACGGGCTTGGTAGCGTATTCGACGTCGGTTAGTACTGGAAAAATTGGGATGGAAATTCTAGGTTTGGAGATATATGATGATATCGCCATACCAAAGATCGTCAGAATTAATGAGGAAAAGGGATTCATCAGGTAATGAATCGGCTGCTACATTTTTTGTTTCAGAGTAGGGAAAGTCGCATATCAACTCGACAAACACTAAGGACTTCTTAGACTTGGCTCATTCAAATTCCAAGTCAAAATCCTAGAGTATTACGATCCATTTGGAGTATTTTCCCCCTAGCAATTGACGTGTGAGAATGTGTTGCATAGGGTTGTAGTTGGAAATCACTGTAGTCTTGCGAGAGAGGATATAGTGCCGAAAGCATTGAATTGCTTGGACGGCAGCCAAGGCTAGTTTTTTGACATGTAAATATTTGGTTTCGGTAGGCATTAGACTTAGACTCAAGTAATAGATAACATGTTCATCATGAGAATCATCCTCTTGGACGAGAACCATACCAATGGTGTAATCTGAGGTTGCAAGGTAGAGGAAATAATCGCAACTGTAATTGGGGGGGGAGAGAAGTGGAGCACGTGTCATGGATAGTTTAAAATCTTCAAAGGATTTGTTTGCGATGGTATCCCATACGAAATCAGACCCCTTTTTGAGTAGTCGCGTAAATCCATGAGTTATCTCAGTGTAGTTCAGGATGAAACAATGAAGAAAGTTTGCTTTCCCTTGCAAACTTTGTAACTGGCAAAGTGTAGAAGGAGGAGGGATATTAAGGATCACCTCAACCTTTAAAGGATCTACCCTGATCCCTTGATGTGAAACAATAAATCCTAGAAGTTGACTGGATTCCACGCAGAAAACACACTTGTGAAGATTCAAGCATATATGGTAAAACTGCCAGCGGATGAAAATGGCTCAGAGGTGGATTGGATGATCGACCCGGCGCATGGAATGAGTGTGTAAGTAATCAAAATATGGTTGCACGATGTGCTTGATATCATGGAAGGAATAAGACATAGCATGTTGAAAAGTTGCGCCAGCGTTCTTGAGACCAAAAGGGAGTTTTCGATAGGCAAAAGTGCCCCAAGGACAAATAAAATCCATCTTATGTCGATCATCGGGAACAATATTGATTTGATTATATCCAGAGAAACCATCCATCAGAGAGAATATTTCGCTTCCGGTACAATCGTCGACAATCTGATCGACAAAGGGGGTAGGAAAGTTGTCCTTAGGACAAGCTTTGCCGATATCCCTATAATCAACGCATACACGGATTGTGCCTTGTTTCTTGTCGATCGGGACAAGATTGGAAACCTAGTCAGTGAGGGCCATCGGGTAAATAAAGTCGGATTTTAGAAGTTTCTTGACTTCAAGCTTGATAGCAGCCACTTTGCGTGGGTGAACTGGATGAAGGCATTACCGAATGGGTTTAGCATCTGGGTATGTCTTGATCTCATGTATCACAATGTCAAGGTCGATACCCGACATTTCTTCGTAGCTCCAGGCGAAGACATCATGAAACTCTTTGAAAGTGATGTGTATGTGACGATTTTATCAGGGGAACATGAAGCTCCGATATGCACATTTTCGACAATTCCAGGTTTGATGGATATGTCAAGGGGAATAGTGGGTGAGATATTTCTTAAGTTCCCTTCGAAAAACACATCGTGTGTGGATGTGAGAATGGTTGAAATGACAACAACAGTCGACAGGGTTGAGATACATTGGTAGTTCTCGATGGTATGTTGCTCCAAGAAGAGGATGGAACGGTGATGTCCATCGTCCCAAGGGGTGTCTTCCATGACAGACATGATCATCTCATCTATGTGAAAGATGACATGGAAAGGATCTGGAGATAACTCACCAAGAGAGGGGGTAGAAGGGGTTGCCGATTGAATGACCTGATAGGAAGATTCGACCAGACTTAACGACATTTTGTCGTCGTAACGAAGATGATCGCTAGGGTCAGGTACCATCCATGGGTTCCGTGAATCGAGGTGGATATCATGTTGATTGAAGCAATGGATGAGCGTGGAACATTGGATGGTGGAATGGGGAAAGTACCCATTAATGAAGAGTCTTTGAGAAGGCCTACACCAACGTTCTCGTAACCCGGTGAGGTTTTAGCGATGAACGGTATGTTGCCAGTACGCGTATCCGAGTTAAAAAAGGCTAATTGGTTGATGATGAATACCTTTCCTTGATGTGGGAAATGTACAACATGAAAAAGAGTCGACATGACTGTGCACATGGAATCGATCCAACTACGGCCAAGAAGAATATTGTAATCGAGAGGAGCGTCAAAGGCTTCCACTTTGACTTGGACCATCTTGTCTTCTAGCATGATTGGCAATGAAGGAAGGACACCATAAGGCTTGAAACTAGATCCATTGAAGGCTTTGAGAGTGTTCTGGGATTCAGTCAAAGAGGGAGAGTCAATGGCTTTCCAGCAGGTAAAAAACATGACACACGTCGAGGCACCCTCGTCGATGATGGTTCTACAGATGTTTTTGTCAAAGACAATCACATGTATTTGGAACGCGAGTTGAGGGGGTAACCATGGAATGTGATCTTCCAAGTCAAAAATTATTAAATTTGTGTTTGTCGAGTCGATTCCACCGATAGCTTTCAATGGTGCCTTCCATTGTGTAGGACAACTTTGAAGGACTTCAAGGGCTGACATCCCAGAAGGTGATTGGGCCAGATCTTCAACAATGTTGTAGTTCTGGGCAGCACGAGCATGAGGATTGAAAGCTGATTTCTGAATGACGCCCTTTGGAGGGGGTTGAAGAAATGTGTCAAGGCTTGGTCGTTCGAGATTAAGAGGATCATTGGTAGCTGGAGTCGCAGGAGAGGGTTGTACCAATGAAGGTGGTAGATCATCAACCTTCTCTTTAGAGGGAGAATAATCTTTGGCTTGAGTGGTGAGTGAAATGTCATTCTTCTTTGAATCTCCAGTACACATCAATACATAGGACATAGTAGAAGGGGAAGGTTGGTCCTGAATGACCAATTGGGCTTGTTGTTGAGAGGGGAAGGGTTGGGACAGAACAGCTGGAGAAGGTGGTTTTGGGGCTCCTTGAAGGAACTTAGTGACCTCAGCGCATCGTGGAAAATCCTTCGTGTAGTGATTATCACCACAGATAAGACAAGGGTATTGAGGTTTGCACTTATCCCTATCATCAACAGGGGGAGTTTTGGTTTTCTATTCTTGTAAAGTCTTTTTTTCCTCCTTATTCTTACCCTTTCCTTTTCTGGATTTGTTTTTACCGGTTGGGGTAGATTGAACTGCATTTACCTCATAAGTCTTGCTGGTGGGAGGGGTAGGAGACAGAGCATTTTGAACATTAGAAGAAGTAGGTTTGGGGTTGGTGCTTGAGGTAGAATGTGGTTGGGCATGGAAAGTTCCAATCACATCATCGGCTGCATGAGAGGAAACTGGAGTAGTTGAAGTGGCGGAAGTGGAAGGACGAGGTGCATCAAGGAGTAAGTCGTAAAGAGTACCCATTTGTGAGTAAACGAGGTCAAGATATTGATCACGACTTATGGCATGTTCTTCTGTGACAACTCCACCCATGGCGATGTCACGAGTGATGTCATTCACAAATGATTTTTTGAACCACTCTGCCAACAATTGATCGGGAAGCTTGAGTTTGATGAGACTTTGTCTCCTTCGCCATTCATGAATGTGATTGGATATATGAGTGGCTTTGGTTTGTTTGAAAGAACTCAAAATCGTGATCCCTATTTCATAACGGATTGGTAATTGGTAGTGGGTGAGGAAGGCCATATCTAGGGTGTTGAAGTTGGCGAAGAAACCTCATGGTAATTCTATATACCACTTCGCAGTAGAACACGTGAGAGTCCTTTGAAAAAGACATAAATGACTAGAGTCATCCATCAAGGAGTTGGATGAGAACCAGAGGTGAAAGGTCATGATGTGATTGTTTGGGTCCTCTCCCACTTTGCCATCGAATTTAGGGATGTCTGATGGTAGCTTGGCTGGTATAGCGGGCCATTGGGGTGAGTGACGAATTAGATCATTTAAAATCCTTGACAGATTCAGGAGATCCAAAGTGACCAAGAAGGGTAACTGTCTATTCACATGCGAGTACTGGTGGCTTTGGGGAGGGAGCCTCGTTGGTAAACCAGTGGGACCATAAGTAGTCTTCATATAATTTGAAGACCCAGGAAGATTTGGTGGTTGTTGTGGAGGAAAGTAGCTCATGGGATTGTATCCTTGAATAGGGACGTGAGTTTGAGCATTCGAGCCCCAAATAGGATTGGACGTACCTGGATATGGTTGGCCTATACTAGGGGGTATAACGGATGTAGTTGGAAGTTATTTCCCCCCAGTTGATTGAGGATTATGTTGTATCAGATGGTTCTAATACTGGGCCAAGGATGGAGGTATGTTTTTTCCGTAGGGTGGGGTCGGCAGGGGTTGTCCTCCAATCGGGGGTTGAGTTCCAATTGGGGGTTGCGTTCCAATTGGGATTTGTGTTCCAATAGGAATTTTCCCTACAAGGGGGGTTTGAGTCAAACCTCCTTGGTGAAATTGTCCACCAATAGGAATCTGGTAATTTGGTGTGAATGATGGAATAGTGCCACTAGGATTAGTGTTGCCAATAGAGGACAAGAAAGGTCCTTGTAAAAGGGGTTGAGGAAGTGTCGGAATGAAGCTGGGAGGAGAGTGCCCAGAAGAAGAGGGACCACCAGGAGTTTCAGATGGGGTTTGCGTAGGAGTGGGAATAGGAGCATTCAATGCATGGTATCTGGGTGGAAGTGTCGGGGTGCGAGAGTGGTGTGCTAATGGGGGCTTGACTAGACGTCGCAATCTTGGTGTGAATACTTGTAGTGTCTGTGTAATGGACCATTTCTATAGGGACGGTCAAGATGTGGTCAGATCGTAGAGCTTCTATACCAGGAAAATAATAAGCAGTAGTAAAAGGTACCATGTCTAGGTTAGAGGTTTCAGGGAACGCAGGTGAGATGGTGATTTGAATGCCTGATCCTGCACCAAAAAGGTCATGTCTAAAAATGCCAGTATACTAAAAATGATCTTGGCCTTCAGGTCCTGGAAAAGGTCCATTCGGTGATCCAGAAGACAAAACAACTACATATCCATAAGAATTCACTCACATAATATGTCTCTTAGAATCGGGGTGAAGTCGAAAGTCCTCTCGAGAATTGGTAATTTGGAACCGTTCTAGAGATTCAGTTATTTCCACTTGTGGAGTGGTGATGTATTAGACTTCACTCTATTGAGGAGAGCCTTCAGGTGAGCTTGTAGGCAGGGGTTGGGAACCTTCTAGGTTTTCTGGAGGTAAGCCCTACATTCTACATGAACGGCATGGAGGGTTTATTGTGAATGAGTTACAAACTTACGAAGAGAAAACCTATGGTCAACTTGGGTAAACAAACAACACACGCTAGTAAATAAAATCTAGGAAACAATACCAAGCAAACAAGACCTTCTAATTCCAAAGTCACTAGTTAGTGATGAAATCCAACGTCACAACAACGAGACAAAAAGGGGCTGGGCTAGGGTGGAAAAGTTACGCCGACGACCTGCTTAACAGACTTACACCCTAGTGTAAGCTCCCACACATAATTGTGGGTATACCCTCCAAGGATCCTGAGTGAGTTTGGCCAACGTCGATTCCAGGTACCATGAAGACTTGCCCCTTCACAGCCACCTTGTGTAAGACCCTAAGAATATAGGCCACTAAGGTTACCACTGACAACAATAAAGCCTGGGGGAATAGTCAACAGTCTGATCCACATGCAAGGGCATGGTATCTAGCCCAAAATCAACTCGAGAGGCTTCCAATCATCATTGTGCGTATACCTCTAGGTGACCCCTGTAATATGTGAAATCTCTACTCCGATATCAACAAAGCAGGGTGAGTAACTCTGTCAATATCAATGCGACCTCAGGTTTGACCCTTGTGTGAGAAGATCTTCCCAGAACAAAATGTTGTAAATGGAATTTGACACTCCTTAACACAAGATTCTATTGTTTTTTTGTTCTTTGGAGTGTATCTCTCTGCCTATTCCAAAGCGCTATCCTAGCTAATTGTTGGTGTAATAGAACCCTAGAAAAGAATTACTAGTTAAATTTTAAAATTACGCAATGTTATTAAGGGTTGTTGTTACTCAAAGGAAACGGAGATGAAACTGATGTTGTGTGAGACTCTGACCCAACAATGCATAGATAGGAATGAAATATATCACTTTTCGTTCGATGAATCCTATGTACGAGAGGGAAAGAGAAGTGTTTCGGAACAATCTTGAACTACGATACACAATTTTCTTTAAAATGTAATCTCAATGAATCACACAACAATGACAATTCTCTATTTGTTCTTTTTCAACAATTTCAACATTTTCAACAATTGATTTTCAATATTTTCAAAAATGAAAATGATTTTAAAAGAAAAATGTTTTTTACTTTTCAAAAAGGATCTACACCATGGTGGTGAAAGTAAGGAAAACCAATAACTGATGAACAAGCAATAAACAAAAACCCAAACCAATCTTTCAGTGGAAACAAAAATGACAAGAAGACAAGACTAGTCTTTTCAATTTCATGAGAACAATGATCTTCCAAATAATGAGCAAATGAGAAACACAAAGAATCCCAACTTTCAAACCAAACACCCGCTCCTAACCAAACAAGTACTCAGATTCCAGGATCAGAGAGTATATCCTTGCTAAGAAAAGTCAAGAGATGAGAGTTGAGTAAAAGATGGACAGGAAGAGCCTTTGATTTCCAAAGATTGATCGTGCAAAAAATCCAAAGTCAAGAAAACATCAACCAATGGTCCAAGAATTTCTTTTCAGACACCTATACTGATCTGGGCATCTGAGCATGAAAAAACCTTAAATCCAAAATTTTTAAAAGAGGGTTTGCAGGCTATCAGTTATACACAGTGCGAGAATGGAGCATTCTCGCAGGCTACCTTTGAGTAGGGTGCAAGAACCTTGCACTAGAATTAAAGGCAGAGTGCAAACTCAAGATGTTCTCACAGGCCACTGTGGGGTTCAGTGTGAGAAGGCCTGAAACTAGGCAAAATTTTGGAAAAAGAAAAAAAATTTGAAGGGACTTCTAGACCCAGGGAGTCTATCAGGGTGTCCTGAAGACTCAGAGGTTGATAGAAATGGAGAAAGGTAAGGCAAGAGAAAATGGCCAGGAAAAACACCAAAAACAATGAAGAAATGGGTTGCATCCCCAGTGGAGTCGCCAATTTTGTTATCGGACTAATCGGTAGGTGTGGACACTAATAGATCTCCCTAGATCCACCTAGATCTAGAAAAAAATAGGACAGGACATGAATCTTTCCCTAAGTTACGACCATTGAAATAGCTAGTAAGGAGGAACAAGTGACATACCTTTGTATCACTTCCTAGGGTCTTTTTTGCTCCTGCTTTGCTTCGGTTCTCTCGTGAGTTCAAGACCAAGACACCACAAACCAACCAAAGTGAAGACAACAAAATGTATTCAATCATCAACTTATGCGTATGATAAAGGAATTACACAATAAAGTAAGAATGACTTTATGGGAAAAAGGCATGTCGCTGTATCATATTAATCGAAAGTAGAAGATACAACCTGATCGCCTTGATATCACGAGCTTCCTTTCGGTGACTCTTGGTTCCAACACACACACTTGCTTGATCCTTGCATGAAGAAGCTCCAATTCCTCTTGATAGACTTGCTAGAATCTCCAAGCTCCTGTTCAAGCTGAGTTCTTCACACAATTCCTTCACCAATTCTACAATTAATCTTGCTTAACCTTTTCCATGAGAATCCTTTCAATATATAGAAGAGGATGAGATGGTTACATGGATGAGAATGATCCCAGCAAATCAGAGAAGCTAGTAAAATGATAACCATTCGAATGCCAACCCATTTTCTAGAAGATTCCCTTCTAGAACCATCGAGACTTCATCTTTTTCCAAGCTTGAAAACAAGTTCGCACCCTAGGTATAGAGCACAGTGCGAGAAGTTCACACCCTAGTTGAAGGTGGCCTGCGAGAATGGGTCATTCTCACACCCTAGGCTATAAGCAGCTTGCGAAATCTATTTGAAAATGTGTTTTCTCGAAGGAGATAAATGCCACTTTTATCAGGAGAAAGTTCTTGTTGGGAGCCTGAGTACACAATTGTTAATACACCATCTAGATGACCAAAATCATGGGTAACATGCACCTGTATTGACAATGCCTCTTATTGTGCCTCCTGTAGTTGTGCTTCCAACTTCCTTATCTCTGGATCTTTTGTGAGGCATTCATATTTCTACACGCTTCTATCACTTAGTTGCTTGCATTCTGAGGCAAGAGATTTGATTCTTACAACTACGTTCTTAGTGGTCTCCTCCCTCTGGTCGTGCACCTCCTATGGAGTGATCGGTACT
>SNQJ01S0082962.1:19013-29364 GCA_010110895.2 Picea sitchensis
GTTGGAGGTGTGGAAAAGAAGGGCACTACAAGAAGCAGTATAGATCCAAAGTTGAGAAAAAGAAGGTGTTAGCGATAATTCTTGTCTTGGGATCGAGAACATTCGGGTCTGCAAGTTTCACGAGAAGCGCCTGAGCGTAGCATGGGAAAATCTCATTTTCTCGGCTTCCAATCAAGCGAGCGGGCAAAGTATGTCGACAACGGCCAGGATCCACGTATAGAGCAGATCAGCGATCGACGGGTAATTGCGGTTGGTAGAGTTGCGCCAGGATTAGCACAATGGATAGCGCTTATATATCACCAAAAGGATCTCAACCGTCCATCAAAGAGAGTACGTGGCGCACAATGGGGTTTCATCGCCTCCTCACCCCTCGCAACTTTGAAGCAGGAGGACTAGCTACTCCCAGCCGTGAATCGCGAAGTGCCGAAGGCATCCAGGGCTCGGGCCCACAGTATTTCTGAGAAGATCTTAGCCATCCATCCAGAAGGACGCGTGGTGTGCAATTAGGCTCCTCGCCTTTTTCTCCCATCGCGACTTCAAGACATAAGGATCACCCTCCTCCCAGCCGCGAGTTGTGAAGCGCAGAAAGCGAAGGAGCTGGGGCCCGCACCATCCACAAAGCATTTTCAGTCGTTCATCCAAAGGGGACACCTGGTAACAAGTTGAGTCGTCTCGGCGTTTCACTCGTCGCGACTCCAAGGTGCAAAAGGAAACTCCGTTGTGTTCCAATGCACGAGATGCCGAGAGAGTCTTGGACCCGGGCCTACAAAGGTATCGGGTAAGCTCTAAGCTGTCAGATCTTAGAAGGACACGTGGTGCTAGATTAAGCCTTCTCAGCATATCGCTCATCGCAATTCCAATCAGCGAAGGTTAGTCCTTGCATATTCGCGAACGTCGAAAGCATATGGTCACCGCCCATAGTCACTTTAGGAAAGGAAGGAGCTGCATAAAGAAGGTCGGAGGCACTGAGTTCTGTTGCAGAGAAGATCATCGCATCCTCCAGGTGCCATCGGATCCGATCTCCTTACTGTTCTCGCCTGGAATAAATGACGGTAGGTGCGGTGGTTGAGACTTCCACTCATTCATTAAGTGAGGTAATGGAGGTTCTGGCTAGCCGTCTGCCCGAGGAGGTCCTGTGCATCGATTTTCCCAAAGAAGCCATGTTGAAGTCCTCGAATAAATATAAAAGCCTACGCACGCTAGCCCAGCACTTAATGGCTCAGATAATCTCTGTGCAGGAGCGATGCGTAGTTAAGATGGCGCTTAAAAGAAGATATCAGTACGAGTTTGACTGAAATGAAGTGACACCAAGCCTTGGGTGACCGAGCATGCCTCTATGAGGCAATTTTCTCTGAGTATATAAACTCAGTCTTTGTAATTTGTAAAGGATCGATGGTTGAGCAGAGCTCCCGACTGTAATGTTTTAACAGTTATACTGGTTTTCAGCTTATGTATCTGTATATGAGATTTCTTGATTTATGACAGACAGTTCCTCTTACTCCATCTTATTTTCGTCTCATGATAAGAGGGTTCGTGATTGACTGAGTCATGCGAATTGTTGCATTTATGTTATGATAAATGATTTATCGTGGCATTATTGCATTCTTTGGTTTTCTGTGTTTAAGTGCAAGATGATCTTGTGTTTAGATGCCTTTTTCTACAATCTATTAGGAACCTGTTGTTTTTTATGGACCTCTGCGCTCTTCTCATATAAGTCTCCCACCTGTTCACCCTTTACCACAGCTCACTGTCTGAAATTTACGCAAGACCTCACTTGCTCACACATACCTGGTCTGGTTTCAGAAGTTGGAACACTACTGTTTCGAGTTTCCTTCCATTTGATCACCCATCTATAAACAAACGTGACATAAAACTGATGGGCGTCGGGCTCTTCTCATGATTAGCAATCCAGGAGTGACTTTCGTCGCCAAAATTTATGGTGCCGTTGCCGGGGACGAAGCTATAAATTTTCCCCAAGTTTGAACGACAACGATCAACTGATTTTGAAGGTGCATCAGATATCAAAATTATCAAGATTGTTGCTGTGCACCTGGCGACTCCATTGTGGGGACTCCATTGTGACGAATCCACTGTGGCAAACTTGCCGCATCCATTGTGGCTTTCAGAGGAAGACACACGCGGTCCAATCCTCAGCTGCCTCTAGCTACACCCAGAGTTGATCAGAAGGTAGTTCGCGGGAAAGGAAAGGCCTCAGAAGGAGAAGCTGCCACCGAAACAGGTAATCCGCAGTCTCCTTTTGTAGTAGCTCCATTCTCTCCGCCTCAGTTTCCTGGCAGACTATTTTTTGAAGTTTCCTGAATTTCGGGAGTGTTCCTGCTGAGTTTTCCCCTCCTGGTCTGGGATTGGAGGGAGAAATCCTTGTCACTCCCCTCTCCTCTGAAGCCGTACCTTGGCATAGACCTAGGAACGTATAAGTTTTCCCCACTCCTGTACAAGGAGGAGAACCTGCTAACTCGAGCTTGTTAGCTTTCTCCTTGAATCCTCTCTTGTTTCCCACTCCACTCCGGGACTCATTCCCAGTAGCCCCTTCGCGAACTCCTTCTCCTCCGAGTTCTCCTCCACCTAATATTCCTATGGCTGGTGATAATCCCCCTCTGAATAGGATGGACACCATGGTTGTTTCTAGGTATGCTCCCCTGATCTTACCTAATCCCATGCATCCTTTCCCTGTTGGAGATTACTTGAAATATATGCCCAAGTTCACCGGGGAAGGGGACATAACTGCAGAAGAGCACCTGGTTGCTTTCTATAGTTATGCTGATAACCTGAACATTGGAGATGAAGATGTATGGATGAGGGTTTTTGTCTAGAGCCTAGATGGTGAGGTAAGGAAATGGTTTAGAGGGTTATCTCCTGGATCTATTGCTGGAATTGATGCCCTGGATAATGCTTTCCTGAGACAGTGGGGAGATAAGAAGGATTTCATGTATTACATGACAGAGTTTGGGTCGTTGAAGAGAAAAGAGGGAGAGTCTATTCCCGACTTCTCCAAGAGATTTAATAAAATGTATAATAGGATCCCTGCTGAGATAAAACCCTCAGAAGCCTCTGCAATGATCTCTTACTTCAGTGCTTTTGATCCTAATTTCTGCTTACTACTGAGGGAGAGAAGAGTTGTTACGCTAGCCCTCATGAGGATGCTTCCGTGGAGGTAGAATCTAACATATTGGTTGTCAACCGACTCAGAAGCGCAGGTGATAGAAACACGTCCAAGAGCAAGCCTGAAGCCTCATCATCCAGTTCCCCTCCCCTGCCCCAGCAAACAGATGAGACTGCTAGAGAAATAAAATCGCTTGCTGCCAAGATGGAAAGGTGGGAGTTAGAAAGGAAGCCCATGTACAGAAATCCTCAGAAAACTGATAATAGAGGTTTCAAGAGACCTAATAACAATGGACCATAGGCCTTCCCAAGTGAACAAAAGGAAAAGGATAGGGAGGATCAAAGGATTCAAGCCCCTCTCCAAAATAACCTGGTTATTCGTGAGGGGGGAGAGGAGATAGACGAGTTCGACCCCAAAATTCACAGTGTTGAGGAAGCGCCTCCTTTTCCCCATTTGACTCAGTCTGCATATGAGAAATCCCTAATGAACATTCAAATCCATGAGCTAGGTAAAGGAGAAAGGGCCGGCCACACCTCTAACAGATACAATCTCAGGTCGAAAAGGAAAGAACGAGAATTTGACAGCCCAGACCAGCCCCTCATAGCAGAAAGACCTACTAAAGTTGCAGCAGCCGCTACTAAAGATAAAAGAGCTCAGAATGCTTGGCCAGCAGTCAAAGAACCTGTCACCGAGGTAAGGGAAGCTCCTAAGCCCATTCCATCCTTTAATTTTGAGCATGAAATTCAGAAAATCAGGATCCCCGCCCCCCTCTCAGAGCTAGTAAAAAATGAAGATTTTAAAAGATCCCTCTCCAAGCTGCTACAATCCGAGTCTCCCCAGCCTCCCCCTGACTCAGTAAACCTTCAATATGAGAAGCCAACCATCATCTTAGGCCCCATGGTAGAAGATAGAGATGACTCATCCCCCCCCTTTTACACATCCCTGAACATACATGATAAAGTACTACATAACTGCCTCATGGATTCAGGAGCCTCCCATAACCTTATGCCAAAGATAGTCATGGAAGAATTGGGACTGGAGGTGACAAGAACTTATCATGATTTGTATTCTTTTGATTCAAGGAGAGTGCAGTGTTTAGGAGTTATCAAAGACCTGGCGGTTTCCTTGTTTCAGTTGCCCATGAAAAGTGTGGTCATGGATATTGTGGTAGCCGACGTTCCCCCCAAATTCGGTATGTTGTTGTCTAGATCGTGGATCAAAAAACTGGGAGGGACACTACAGATGGATTTCACATGTGCCACCGTTTCGGTCTTCGGAGGGGAACAAAGGAGATTATACAGAGAAGCCCAGCTGGACTATATTGTCAGCGATGAAGTAGACCCTACCAATCACCCCATCTTTGCACTTGACACCGACTTAGGGTCTAGTTTACTGCAGCTTACTGATGCCCCTGAAATCTCTTTACTAATCAGAAAACACCCCAGCCCTGATCACCCGATTTCCCCCCAAAGCTCTTCTGTGTGGAAGATGTTTTTTGACGGAGCCTCTTCTAGCGAAGGAGATGGCGCTGGAGTGGTTTTCATATCACCTTGTCAAGAAGTCATATCCCTGTCATACAAGCTGGAGTTCGAAGTCACCAATAACGTGGCAGAGTATGAAGCTCTTCCTTGGGGTATGAGGGCCGCAAAGGAAATGGGAATCGAAGAGATAGAAATATTCGGGGATGCTGAGTTGATTATTCAGCAGGTAAATAAATCTTATCGGGCCAATAATCCCCGGCTCAGAAATTATCGGAACGAAGTATGGGATCTTATTGATAATTTCTTCTTGGATTTTAACATTTCTTTCATTCCGAGGGGAGAAAATTCTTTGGCCGATTCTTTAGCTGTCTCAGCCAGTTTGCTCAAGTTTCCTCTGCCGCCTGGGATAAAAAGCGATGTTGAGATCAAATACAGGCCCTCTGTACCGGACAATGTCAAGCATTGGAAGGTGTTCGAAGATGATCCGGAAATTGAAAGGTTTCTACAAGCTGTGGACGAATTTTCTGCTTTGCACATTGACCAGGATCCCGATCTGGAAAGTGACCCTTGTCCCGAGGGGTTGTTAAAAAAGATTGCTAATCACCAGATCATTCAGCTGCCCAGCAATCATATTCTGAGAGGACTTGTCCCTTTAGAAAGATTGTTCGATGGAAATGATGTGCCAGTAAAGGGCAGGGTCTCAAATGAAGATGTTGATACAACCGAATGCAATATTGGCACGCAGGAAGAGCCCAAGTTTGTTAAATTATCAAGAAGCCTGAACAATGAGCAGAGGGCCGAGTACACGGAGTTGCTGAGAGAGTTTGTCGATGTGTTTGCATGGATGTATGAATATCTCAAGACCTATGACACATCTGTCATTGAGCACAAGATCCCACTAAAGGAATAGGCTAAAGCATTTAGACAAAAGCTGAGACAGATAAATCCCATGTTGCTACCCATCATGGAGAAAGAAGTGAAGAAGTTGTTAGATGCCCAAATTATTGTCCCCTTGAGATATTCTGAGTGGGTGGCCAACTTGGTCCCAGTAAGGAAGAAAAGCGGATAAATCAGGCTTTGTGTTGATTTCAGAAACCTGAACAGGAGCTCAAAGAAAGACAATTACCCCCTACCTAAGATGGAACATATATTGCAGAGGGTAACCGGTGCATCCAGGATATCCATGATCAATGGGTTTTCAGGCTATAATCAGATATCATTCATGCTCGAGGACAGGGAGAAGACAGCCTTCACCACTCCTTGGGGCACATTCATGTATGCCAAAATGCCATTCGGGTTGATGAATGTAGGAGCAACATTCCAGTGGGCTATGGACATGGATTTCATCGGGGAGAAGGACCAGTTTGTGGTAATCTATCTGGATGATATCACAGTCTTCTCCAGGTCAGACAAGGAGCACCACTGTCATCTGAAGAGAGTCTTTTTGAAGTGTTGAAGGTTTGGCTTGTCCCTGAACCCCACGAAGTCCTTGTTTTCTATGCAGGAAGGGAAGTTATTGGGACATATAGTATCGACAGAGGGAGTGAGGATTGATCCTAGCAGAGTGGAGGCGATTCAAACCCTGTCACTTCCCAGGTCTAAAAAAGAGGTCCAGGTATTTCTAGGAAAGATTAACTTCCTAAGGAGATTTGTCTCAAATGTTGCCGAGCTAGCTAGCAAAGCACATCACGGCCATGCTAAGGAAGAGAAACGAAGTGAGATGGACCACCGAGCCCCGGGCATATTTCGACCTAATAAAGAAAGAATTGACTGAGGCGCCTGTGCTAATCAGTCCTGATTATTCCAAGGATTTCCTGACTTTTTCTTTTGCTTCCTGTGATACAGTAGCGGCAGTCTTACTGCAGAGAAATGAAGAAGGGCGTGAGCAGCCCATCACCTTCTTCAATGGGGCGTTAAGAGATGCAGAGAGAAAGTATGAAATCATGGAGAAACAGGCATACACCTTAGTGAAAGCTCTTAAATCTTTCAGAGTCTATGTCTTTCATTCAAAAGTAACAGCATACGTTCCTTCAGCTTCCGTGAAGGACATCCTTGTACAGCCCGACATAGATGGGAAAAGAGGCCGATGGATCGCAAGAATGCTGGAATTTGATTTAGAGATAAATCCCACCAAGTTGGTTAAGGGGAAAGGTTTGGCCAAGTTGTTGGCTGAATCTAATTGCAAATTCTTAGGGATTATCTTCATCAATGAGCAAGCTGAGTCATCCAACAAGAATTTTCAGGAGGCCTTGTCTCTAGCAACATGCTCCTGGTACAAGGATATCTTGTACTTTCTGCAAGAATTGAAGCCCCCCGATGGAATGGGAAAAAGCAAAGCAAGGGCCCTAAAGCTCAAGGTGGTCAGGTATCGCCTCATTGACCAAATCGTATACTGGAGAGATCCTCTAGGGGTGTTTCTGAGATGCCTGGACCCACAGGAGGCCCAGAAGGTTATGTTTGATTTTCATAGCAGCCTTTGTGGAGGTCATCATTTCTGGAAAACCACGACTCACAAAATAATCCGAGCTGGTTATTACTGGCCCACTTTATTCCCCGATGTTTGCAGGGAGATCCAAGCTTGCATCAAATGCCAGAAGTTCTCAGGAAGACAGCAACTCAAATCGCTGCCATTAAAACCCATAATAGCTTCGGCACCTTTTCAGTAGTGGGGGTTGGACTTCATTGGAGAGATTCATCCTCCCTCAAGTGGTCAGTACAGATGGATCCTGACTACAACCGATTATTTCACCAAGTGGATAGAAGCTGTCCCCACTAGAAGCGCATCACACAAAGTAATTATCAGCTTCCTGGAGGATATCATAGCCTGATTTGGTTGTCCCAGCAGAATCGTCATTGATAATACTGCTTCTTTCACATCCGAGCCTTTAATTAAGTTCTGTGAGCAGTTCCAGATATCGCTAATTCACTCCACCCCCTACTATCCCCAGGGAAATGGTTTAGCGGAATCCTCTAATAAAAGCTTGATAAAGATCATCAAAAGACTGTTAGAGGATAACAAAAGAGCCTGGGATTTGAAGTTGAAATTTGCTCTGTGGGTTGATCGTGTCACCGTGAAGAAGTCTCTGGGCACTTCGCCGTTTCAGCTAGTCTATGGAGCAGAGGTGGTTTTTCCTACTCAGCTCGCCTTACCGGTGGCGAAGTTCTTTCAGGAATACGAGGGAGAGCTAGATCATATGATCAGAAGAATTCACCAGATAGTGGAAGTGCAGCAGATCAGAGAACAAGTGAGGGACGCAGCTTACAGTCATCAGCAGAAGATCAAACGGCCTTTTGACAGAAAGGTCAGGAAAAAGGATTTCGAGATCGGGGACTTGGTATTTAAGTGGGACGCACCTAAACAGGAAAAAGGCAAGCATAGCAAGTTCGACGCCCTCTGGATCGGCCCTTTTAAAATCTCTGAGATTTTCTCCAACAACACATATGGGTTGCAGGATCTGGAGGGTGAAGAGGTTTTCAACAGCCCAGTGAATGGGCATTTTCTAAAAAAGTGTTTTATTTAAGCCTTAAGCAGCTCCTCTGTTTGTAAATATTTTCCTGTTTTCTTGTTTTATTTTCTTTTCATGTTTTCCGGCTTAATAAGTGACTCCATAGCCCAATAGTAAGGCACTGAAGCTGCAGAAGGATTTCTTAGAGCATCGCAGGGATGACTCTATCCCCCATGGAGCCTAATGTTAGCGATAATTCTTGTCTTGGGATCGAGAACATTCGGGTCTGCAAGTTTCATGAGAAGCACCCGCGCATAGCATGGGAAAATCTCGTTTTCTTGGCTTCCAATCAAGTGAGCGGGAAAAGTATGTCGACAACGGCCAGGATCCACGTATAGAGAATATCAACGATCGGCGGGTAATCGCGGTTGGCAGAGTTGCGCCAGGATTATCGCAATGGATAGCGCTTATATATCACCAAAAGGATCTCAATCGTCCATCAAAGAGAGTATGTGGCGCACAATGGGGTTTCATCGCCTCCTCGCCCCTCGCAACTTTGAAGCAGAAGGACTAGCTCCTCCCAGCTGCGAATCGCGAAGTTTCGAAGGCATCCAGGGCTCGGGCCCACAGTATTGCCAAGAAGATCTTAGTTGTCCATCCATAAGGATGCATGGTGTGCAATTAGGCTCCTCGCCTTTTTCGCCCATCGCGACTTCAAGACATAAGGATCACCCTCCTCCCAGCCGTGAGTTGCGAAGCGTCAAAAGTGAAGGAGTTGGGGCCCGCGCCATCCACAAAGAATTTTCAGCCGTTCATCCAAAGGGGACACCTGGAAACAAGTTGAGTCGTCTCGACGTTTCGCCCGTCATGACTCCAAGGTGAAAAAGGAAACTCCGTTGTGTTCCGATGCACAAGATGCCGAGAGAGTCCCGAACCCGGGCCTACAAAGGTATCAGGTAAGCTCTAAGCCGTCAGATCTCAGAAGGACGCGTGGTGCCATATTAAGCCTTCTCGGCATATCGCTCATCGCAATTCCAATCAGCGAAGGTTAGTCCTTGCATATTCGCGAACGCCGAAAGAATATGGTCACCACCCACGGTCACTTTAGGAAAGGAAGGAGCTGCATAAAGAAGGTCAGAGGCGCCGAGTTCTGTTGCAGAGAAGATCATCGCAGCCTCCAGGTGCCATCGGATCTGATCTCCTTACTATTCTTGCCTGGAATAAATGACGGTAGGTGCGGTGGTTGAGACTTCCACTCATTCATTAAGTGAGGGAATGGAGGTTCTAGCTAGTCGTCTACCCGAGGAGGTCCTGTGTATCGATTTTTACAAAGAAGCCATGCTGAAGTCCTCGACTCAACAGAAAAGCCTGCGCACGCTAGCCCAGCACTCAATGGCTCAGCTAATCTCCGTGCAGGAGCCATGTGTAGTTAAGATGGCGCTTAAAAGAAGATATCAGTATGATTTTGACTGAAATGAAGTGACACCAAGCCTTGCGTGACTGAGCACGCCTCTGTGAGGCAATTTTCTCTGAGTATATAAACTCAGTCTTTGTAATTTGTAAAGGATCAATGGTTGAGCAGAGCTCCCGACTGTAATGTTTTAACAGCTATTCTGGTTTTCAGCTTATGTATCTCTATATGATATTTCTTGATTTATGACAGACAGTTCCTCTTACTCCATCTTATTTTCGTCTCATGATAAGAGGGTTCGTGATTGAATGAGTCGTGCGAATTGTTGCATTTCTATTATGACAAATGATTTATCGTGGCATTATTGCATTCTCTGGTTTTCTGTGTTTAAGTGCAATATGATATTTTGTTTAGATGCCTTCTTCTACAATCTGTTAGGAACCTGTTGTTTCTAACAGACCTCTGTGCTCTTCTCATATAAGTCTCCCACCTGTTCACCCTTTACCACAGCTCACTGTCTGAAATTTACGCAAGACCTCACTTGCTCATGCATACCTGGTCTGGTTTCAGAAGTTGGAACACTATTGTTTCGATTTTCCTTCCATTTGATCACCCATCTATAAACAAATGTGACATAAAACTGATGGGTGTCAGGCTCTGCTCCTAATTAGCAATCCAGGAGTGACTTCCGTCGCCAACAGAAGGGATCTAAAGAATCTTCTTCTACATAAGAAAAGAACTCCAAGGAAGAAGGAGGGGATGTGTACTTGGCCTCCTCAAGCACACATGCATATCATGAGGCATGGTTGATTAACTCTGGTGCATCCTTTCACATGACTCCCCACAGGGAGTGGTTCTGCAAATATGAAAAGTATGATGGAGGTAATGTTTT
>SNQJ01S0082962.1:30649-43554 GCA_010110895.2 Picea sitchensis
GGTATTTAGAGAAATGAAGGATGTTGTTAAACAGGAAGTCCTACCAAGTAAGAAAGAACCAAAGAAGATAGAGTTTGATTTAAAGGATGATGAAGCAGACTCTACAGAAGAACATGAATCAGAAGAAGAAGATCCTCATACTCTAGTATTGAGGAGATCGGATCGAGAAAGAAGGCTACCGAAAAGGTATAGTCCATCTTATTTTCATTCAAATTTTGCTTTTTCTATTACTGATGATGATCCTAGAACTGTCAGGGAGGTAGTGGATTCAGAGGATGGAAATCTCTCGAAAAGGGCCATGGAAGAAGAAATGGCATCTTTGGATAAGAATGAGGCTTGGGATCTAGTGGAGTTGCCAACTAGAAGAAAGCCCATTAGAAGAAAATGGGTATTTAAAAATAATCTAAATGAAAAATGAAAAGTAGAGAAATACAAAGCTCGGTTAGTAGCAAAGGGTTATTCCCAGGTTGAGGGAATTGATTTTGGTGATATTTTTTCTTCTATTGCCAAGTTAACTTCTATAAGATTTTTTTTATCTGTTGCTACTGCATTTGATTTTTAAGTAGAACAGATGGATGTGAAGACAACATTCTTGCATGGGGATCTTGAAGAAGAAATCTTTATGAAGCAACCAGAAGGTTATGCTGTGAAAGGAAAGAAGGAGCTGGTATGGAAGCTAAAAAGTCCCTGTATGGTTTAAAACAATAACCAAGGATGTGGTATCAAAAATTTGATACTTATATGCTAGGACTTGGCTTCACAAGAAGCAAAGAGGATCACTGTGTGTATTATAAATTAGTTGGTGATCACTTGATTTATTTGGTCTTGTATGTGGATGACGGGCAGTGCCCCCGGAAAAAAAAATTCTACCTCGGGAAACATGTCATGTATTTAGGTGGTTTTTTCGGCACATGGTTTTTGCTGATGGTTTTCTATTTATGGTTAAGGAATTAGGGTTTTGGACTAATACAGGTTATTGAGTTAGGGTTTTGGATGTCACTAGCTCCTATATGTATATTGTATTATAAACAATGTAACACAATGAATGAATATAATATATGTTGGTTTTCCCGGTTTGGGTTTCCAAGGGAAAAATCTCTGTTTAATGTTTGTATTTGCCATTGTATCTTTTATGTTCTTTTCTGAATATCTGTTTACAGTAGACATTGTACAACGTTAGAATTTACATTTGGTATCAAATCTTTATTTGCTTCAGGCGGACGCCTTTGTGGTCAAGGGTTTGGCTCGAGACTGTGATAAGCCTTGTTACAGTGGGAGATCTGCGGTATTGTTTTTCAGGTGAAATGAAATGGCAAGAAATTCGAAGATGGAGATCGAGAAGTTTAATGGGAAAAGCTTTGAGATATGGAAGCTTAAGATGGAAGATCTTTTGGTGGATAGAGATCAGTGGATCGCGGTAGATCTAGGTACTGCACCTACAGGAACTTCTGCAGATGACTAGAAAAAGATGGATCAGAAGGCAAAGAGAACAATCCGACTGTGTCTCTCTGATTCAGTATTACTGAATGTGTCAGAGGAAGCTATAGCCAAGAATTTATGGGAAAAGTTGGGGAAGTTGTATCAGTCTAAGTCCCTGGTAAATAAACTATTCCTGAGAAAGAAGTTGTATAACTTGAGGATGAGAGATGGAGACTCGGTGGCAGAGAATTTGAACACCTTCAATACTGTGGTAAGTCAGTTAGTATCTATTGATATTAAAATTTCAGATGAAGATAAATTGATCAGTTTTTTGTGTTCTTTACCAAACTCATGGGATATTTTGGTTGTGGCCATAGGTAGTAATACAACTTCTTTGAATTTTGAAGAAGTGGTCTCATCCTTGTTGTTAGAGGAGATGAGACGAAAGAATATGGAAGGACATAGCACAGACGCATTATTTGCAAGAGGACGTTCCTAGAAAAGAAATAGATCTAATTTCTCAAGTGGGAGATCTAAGTCTAAGGGTAGATCTAAATCTCCTGGAAAGTTTGTAAGGGTATGTTGGAGGTGTGGAAAAGAAGGGCACTACAAGAAGCAGACTCTAAGGGCGAGAATTTCAACACCTTCAATACTGCGGTAAGTCAGCTAGTATCTATTGAAATTAAAATTCCGGGACATGAAGATAAATGTATCAATTTCTTTTGTTCTTTACCAAACTCATGGGATATTTTGGTTGTGGCCATAGGTAATACAACTTCTCTTTGAATTTTGATGAAGTGGTCTCATCCTTGTTGTTAGAGGAGATGAGACGAAAGAATATGGAAGGATTACAAGATGACGACATTTGGTAAGATCGCCCTAGAAAAGAAAAGGATCTAATTTCTCAAGTGGGAGATCTAAGTCTAAGGGGTAGATCTAAATTCTCGAAAGTTTGTAAGGGTATGTTGGAGGTGTGGAAAAGAAGGCACTAAAGTGCAGATCCAAAGTTGATAAAAAGAAGGGATCAGAAGAATTCTTCTTCTACGTAAGAAAAGACCTCCAAGGAAGAAGGAGGATGTACTTGGTCTCTTCAAGCACACATGCGTCATGAGGCATGGTTGATCGATTCTCGCATCCTTTCATAGCGACTCCCACGGGGTGGTTCCTTCGAATATGAAAAGTAAGGATGGAGGTAATGTTTTCTTTAGTAATGATTCGACAACCATAATCATAGGGAGAGGAAGGGTCAAGTTGAGACTCATAGATGGAAGGATTAGAACATTGTCCGGTGTTCTACACATCCTAGGCATGGCTTAAATTTGATTGTAAGAAAAAATGGAAGATGCGTGGGTAAAACAATTTTTGAAAAGGAACTTGCAGATGGTTCGAGGAGAAATGGTGTTGATGTAAAGGAGTTTGGTTTGGAACCTGTATGCTTCATTAGAAGCACTATTAGTGTGATGGGTGTAATAGCTCCATTGTTCCCGAGTATTGGAGTTGAAGAAGAAAAGAATCCTATACGCCTCGAGAAAAGGTTATGTTGTGGCATCAAAGACCTGGGGCATATCGGAGAGAAGGTCTTCAACTGCCACCGTAAAGGTATGGTTGAAGGTAAGGTCTAACTCCGCCTCCTGATTTTGATTTATGTGAACATTTTCTATATGGGAAGCGAAATCAGGTAAGATTCCCCCCTCCGTCATAACGAGGGCGTAAGGAATTTTACAACTAGTTCACGTTGATGTTTCTTTGGACCCGTGGTCAATCCCATCATTGGAAAAAATATGTGTACCATGTCTCATTTATAGATGACTGAGGAAAACTTGACATATTTCCCCGTGAAGAAATATGAAGTCTTTGGATAGGTTTAAAGAGTTTAATGCGCTTGTTGAGAATCAAACAGAAAATAATTAAGGTGTTGAGAACAGACAATGGCGAAGAGTTATATGGGATGAATTTGAATATTTTGTAAGAAGTGCGGCATAGAAAGGAAGAATACTACCCATAAAACCTCGAAATGGAGTTGCGTAAAGGATGAACAGGACGCTGATGGAAAAAGCAAGGCGCATGCTCACCGATGTCGGGTTAGGACAAGAAATCTAGGCAGACATAGTGGGTATTGCATGTTATCCTGTCAACAGACACCCCTAATGGTGAAAAGACTCCAAGAGGTAAGGGAATGGTAAGAACCTTACACATCTCGTATTTGGTTGTGATGCATATGTTCAAGTTCCAAAGGAAAAAAAGAGTAAGTTGGATAAGAAGGTCAAAAATGTATCTTTATTGATATAAAGATGGTCTCAAAGGTTATAAGCTTTGGGAACCAGAAACTAATGAGAAGGTAGTGTATAGTCGAGATGTGGTATTTATAGAAATGAAGGATGTTTTTAAACATAAATTACTACCAAGGAAGAACCAAAGAAGATAGAGTTTGATTTAAAGGATGATGAAGCGCACTCTACGTAAGAACATGAATCGGAAGAAGATCCTCATACTACAGCATTGAGGAGATCGGATCAAGAAAGAAGCATACTGGAAAGGTATAGTCCATTTGATTCTTCGCTCAAATTTTTATTTTTCTATTACCGATGATGATCCTAGAACCGCTGTGGAGGCAATGGATTTAGAGGATGGAACCCCTCTGAAAAGGGCCATGGAAGAAAAAAATCAATCCTTTGACAAGAATGAGGCTTGGGATCTAGTGGAGTTGCTAACTAGAAGAAAACCCATCAAGAGAAAATGGGTATTTGAAAATAAGTTTAATGCAAAAGAAAAAGGAGAAATACAAAGTCTGTCAAGAATAAAGGGTTAGTCTCAAAAGTTGAGGGAATTGGATTTTGGTGAGATTTTTTCCGCTGCTGCTAACCTCTATAAGATTTTGTTATCTATCATACGTGACGACTTTTGAAGTGGAACAAACGATGTGAAGACAACATTCCCAAGGGATCTTGAAGAAGAAATTTTATGAAGCAAACCGTGGTTATGCCATGAAAGGAAAGAAGGAGCCGGCATGCAAGCTAAAAAAGTCCCTACATAGGTTAAAACAATCACCAAGGATAAACAAAAATGTGATAATTATATCCGGACTTGGTCTCATAAGAAGAAAGAGGATCAACGTATTTTAAATTAATTGGTATTCATTTGATTTATTTGGTCTTGTATGTGATTAGTGGGTCGCGGCTCCCTCAAAAAAAAAAAATTCCCACCTCGGGAAACATGTCATGTATTTAGGTGGTTTTTCTATACATGGTTTTTGGCTTCGATGGTTTTCTATTCTAAGCAAGGATTTAGGGTTGTTGACTAATGTAGGCCATTGGGTTAGGGTTTTAGATGCCTGTCTCATATATGTATAATTGTATTGTAAACAACAACACACCGAATGAATATAATATATCCCCGGTTTCTTCCGGGTTTCGGGTTTCCAAGGGAAAAATCTCGTAATGTTTGTATTTGCCATTGCATATTTTCTCTGCTCTTTCTAAATATTTGTTTACAATAGACATTGTACAAGGTTAGAATTTACATTTGGTATCAAAGACTTTATTGGCTCGTGGGGACTTTGTGGTTAAGGGTTTGGCTCCTGGACCGGGTGATAAGCCTTGTTACGTTGGGAGATATGCTGCATTGCTTTCGTGTGAAAAGAAATGGCAAGCAATTCAAGATGGAGATCGAGAAGTTTAAAATGAAAAGTTTTGAGATTGCAGGCCCAAGATGGAAGATATTTTCAGGACAACACGCTGGATCGCTGTGATCTAGGTAACCGCACCTAGATGAACTTCTGCAGATGACTAGAAAAAACATGGATCGGAAGGCAAAGTGCAATAACCAATCAGTGGTTCCAAAGAATATGGAACGCACATAGCAATGCACGCATTATTTGCAATATGACGCTCCTAGGAAAGGTTAGGATCCACTTCTCAAGTGGGATATCTAAGTCTAAGGGTAGATCTAAATCTCCGAAATTTTGTAAGGGTATGTTGAGGTGTGAAAGAAGGGCACTACAAGAAGCAGTGTAGATCCAAAGTTGAGAAAAGAAGGGATCTAAAGAATCTTCTTCTATACAAGAAAAAGACCTCCAAGGAAGAAGTAGGATGTAACCTTGGCCTCATCAAGGCCACATGTAGTTCATGAGGCATAGTTTATTGACTCGTGCATCCTTTCATATGACTCAATGTGGAGTGGTTCTGCTAATATGAAAAGTAGCTGATGGAGGTAATGTTTTCTTAGGTAACAATTCGACAAACAGAATCATAAGAAGAGGAAGGGACAAGTTGAGACTCATATATGGAAGGATTATAACATTGTCTAGTGTTCTACACATCCTAGTGTATGGTCAAAATTGTATTGTAAACAACTGAAGATGCGTGGGTAAAACAATTTTTTGAAAAGGGAACTTACGTGGATGGTTCGAGGAGAAATGGTGTTGATGAAGGGAGTCGTATTGGAACTATGTATAAGCTACCAGGGAAGCACTATTAGTGATGGTTGTAATAGCTCCATTGTTCCCCATATTGGAGTTGAAGAACCCTGTACAAATTTCCTCGAGAAAAGGTTATGTTGTGGTATCAAAGATTGGGGCATATCGAGAGAAGGGTCTTCAACTACTACACAAGAAAGGTATGGTTGAAGGTATGTCCAATCGCCTCTCGATTTGATTTTTGTGAACATTGTCAATATGGGAAGCAGAATCGGGTAAGATTCCTCTCTTGTGCAATGAGGGCAGAAGGAATTTTACAACTAGTTCACAGCAGATGTTTTTTGACCTATGTCGGTCCCATAATTGGAAAAATCTATACCATGTCTCATTTATAGATGAATTCCTCGAGAAAATCCTGCATATATTTCCTCGTGAAGAAATCTAAAGTCTTTGATTGTGTTTAAAGAGTTTAAGCCTTTTGTTGAGAATCAAACAGAAAAAACAAGGTGTTGAGAATCGTATAATGCTGGAGAGTTCTGCGGGAATGAATTTGAAGAATTCTTTAAGAAGTGCAATATAGAAATGTGTAAGACTACTCCATATATGCCTCGCCAGTAATGGAGTTGCATAAAGAATGAACAGGATCACTGAAGTGGAAAAAGCAAGGTGCATGCCTGGTGTCGGTTAGGGAAATAATTCCGAAGTGGGTAAATCGTGCATGTTATCTTGTCAACAAATCATCCTCATCATGGTGAAAAGACTCACAAGTGGTGGGCTGGATTGGTAAGGAACCTTCTATCACACATCTTAAGGAACCTGGAAACTAAGAAGGAAGTGTATAGTCAAGATGTGGCATTTAGAGAGGAAGGATGTTGTTAAATAGGAAGTCCCACCAAGTAAGGAACAACCAGATAAAATAGAGTTTTTATTTAAAGGATGATGAAGCAAATTCTACAAAAGAACATGAATCGAAGAAGAAGATCCCTATACTCCAGCATTGAGGAGATCGGATCAAGAAAGGAGGCTACCGTAAAGGTATAGTCCATCTAATTTTCGCTCAAATTTTTTCTTTGTTCATTACCCATGATGATCCTAGAACCGTGGAGGCGCTGGATCTGTGAGGATTGAAATCTCTGAAAAGGGCTATGGAAGAAGAAATGGCATCTGGATAAGAATGAGGTTTGATCCAGTGTAGCTGCTAACTCGAAGAAATCCCATTGCCAGTAAATTGTTGTTTAAGAAGAAGTTCAATGAAAAAGGAAAAGTGGAGAAATACAAAGCTCCCATTAGTAGCAAAGTACACTCTCGTGTTGAGGGAATCTGAGTTTGCGAGATTTTCTGTTGCTAAGTTAACCTCTTAAATATTTCTATTATCTGCTGTCAGCCGTGATTTGATTTTGAAGTAGAAACGATGGATGTGAAGACGATTCTCGCATGGGGATCTTGAAGAAGAAATATTTATGAAGCAAACCGCAGTTATGTTGTGAAAGAAGGAGCTAGTATGCAGTTAAAAAGTCCTCAGATGGTTTTAAAACAATCACAGCGACGTGGTATCAAAAATTTGATACTTATATGTCGACCAGGCTTCACAAGAAGCTTGAGGATCATTGCGTGTATTTCAAATTAAATGGTGATCATTTGATTTGTTTGATCTTGTATGTGGATGACTCAAGCGCTGCCCCAGTAAATTCCTACCTTGAGAAACGCGGTCATGTATTTAGGTGGTTTTGGCAATAATGGTTTTTGCCGATGGTTTTCATTTCTCCTCGGTTAAGGAATTAGGGTTTTGGACTAATCCGTCATTGGGTTAGGGTTTTGATGTCATCGGCTCCCATGTATATTTTATTGTAAACAATAAATGTGAATGAATGAATATAATATATGTTGGTTTTCACAAATGGCTCTCTGGAGAAACTGTGTGAGGTTTCTATTTGCCATCAGATTCTTTTCTCGCTCTTTCCAATATTTGTTTATAGTAGACATTGTGGCCAAGATTAGAATTTACATTTGGTATCGAGATTTATTGTCTCTCGGGGACGCCTTTGTGGTCAAGGGTTTGGCCTGGACGGTGATAAGCCTTCTGCTGGGAGATCTGTGGTATTGTTTTTTCGTGAAAAGAAATGGCAAGCAATTCAAGATGGAGATAGAGAAGTTTAATGGAAAATATTTGATTGTGGAAACTCAAGATGGAAGATATTTTGTGACGTAGAGATCGTTAATCACCGATAGGTCCGGTGCATCGCGACCTACGTGAACTTCTCATTGAAGGACTGGAAAGATGGATCGGCAAGAGAAGAATCCGATCAGGTTCCCTCCGATTCAAGATATCGAATTTGTCGAGGGAAGCTACGCCTGCTGGATTTATGGGAAGTTAGAAGCTTGTATCAGCCTAAGTCCCCGGTAAATAAACCATTCCCGAGAAAGAAGTCAGATAACTTGAGGATGAGAGATGGAGACTCGGGTATGCAGCATTTGAACGCATTTCAATAATCGGTGGCTACCGGGCTAGTATCCGCTGAGATTAAAAATTTTAGATGAACATAAATGTATCGCTTTCAGGTTATTTTACCGTGACTCATGGATAGTCCGTTGTGGCTTTTTTTTGGGAAAAATACCCTATGGACCAGCAAACTAGGGTCGGGCTTGCATGCGACAAGTTGACCAAAATAAATTACTTTAACCTACAACCCAAGATTAAACCCCTCTTTCACAGTAAAAGCATGAAGAGAAGCACTAACCTTTTTACCAAGTTACAGATCCTCGCTATGCTTTTGACCATTTGCTTCATACCGCCTTCCACGTGATAACCCTGCAATCAAGGTAATACTACGCATGCATGCTACTTATGTACTTAAGGGTTAGAAATCAAACACAAATTCATAAAATCATAGACAACTCCGCGGGTAATTGGATGGGAACGATATTTTATTGATGAAATGAATCAACTTTTACAATCAAAGTCGACCAAATGCACCGCCCTTGAACCTCGATCTTTGGCTCTTCTTTGTCCTCCAATTTCTTTTCTTTAATTCTCCTTAGCTTGAGGAAAGGCTAAAGTTTTGGGGACAATGGATTACAAAATGGGCGAGTTTCTTCGCTATAATTTTTCCTCCAAATAGTACCCCTAACCCTTCTTTATAGGCTAGAAGGAGCTTAGGGTTTTGACGAACCCTCGGCCATGTATGGCTAGGAGTTCCAGTTAACAGACCCATAGTTTTTGTCCTGTCGGTAGCTTTCCTTTTTTTTGTGATTCTCAAGGTACACGCTGGATGTGGTGGGTCTGCTAGCGTGGATCTCTTTAGATACACGCTGGCTGAAAATGCCTACCGTACTTTTAAAATGGAGTTTTTAGAAGAGTTGTTCAAGAGTTTTGGAAAAATAAGGGATATGAGTTGGCCCGATGACAAGTGCAAGCATGAGTAGGTAATTTTAGGGTTATAACATATGCCCCCAATGTGTGAGGTCAAAAGAGCATCCAATGGCCGAAATACAATACTACAATATTTTACCAATCTTTACTGATGTGTTAAATGAGTGAGCCCAAGGATCGAGAAACAGGAGGTGTCGTCTCTCGCAGGGCCAACAATGTTCACCGGAGGCTGCATACCCATGCTCTGGATAGTGGCCGAACCATGGCTACCAAATCAAATACATTGTAGATCCATGTTAACAACTATGAAGAGGCTTTCACAATACGCTAGAGATACATCTTCAAATCAGAAATATATACATATAGGAGGTATCCATCTTCCGTATCGGTTCGCCTCGATGGTCGTATTTCAGAGCTTGAAAAACAACTTCAAAATATTCTAAAACTCGGGTAGGAGTAATATGAGTGTATTAACCGCGACTACCCAAAGGTCTTCGAGAAGCTCGGCCGGTTGTGGACTTGATAACTTGATGATCGGACTGAAGGCTTCAGTGATTTCAACAAAGACTTGATTGGACTCGTGATGGTCAAGTATGTGGACAAGAGACATATCATAGAGGGGCTCTAATTCTCGTGCTTAGTGACAAACTTCTCCGACACAAGTACAACAAGTGATAAGACTTAGGCAAGATATATGTTAATCATAAGTCTACGGGGCAGGAGGCAACGAACTCCATCTGTTTGGAAGAGTAAACTAAAATGGTGGAGGACACAACTCAATATAGAAAAATATTCCTAAGGTCGCATTCACATCCCATAGTCCGATAATCAAATGGACAGATGTGCGTTATCCAAGGGCTTACCCATTATGTCGCCAACAAAGAAAATAATTTGTCCCATCCCTCTCTTTGGGGTATATGTGACTTGATTTTTTGTTCTTTTGATAATTTTTGAAAAAGAATAAAGGAATATTATGTTACAAATGGAGGAACGAAAATCGCAAAACATATAAGCTCAAGGCACAAGGACAAGACCGATGTTATGGTAAAATGATACTAGGGGAAAATCCTCCAGCGACCAAAGGTTTTAAGACGTAGAAGCAAACTATCACAAGGCTGATGGATAAGGTATGCAACAAGCGTTGATAGAATACACAATGGTAACGCCCTTTGATGTAAGTTTCTAACGGTAGCCCAGAGAAGGTAAGCTCGGTGGTTTTCATATTTAGAGAGTCTAAAGCATAAAGAGACTCCATTGGGGTACCTCTTTCGCCAATAGTCTAGTCGGTTCAAAAGGGGTAAACTAGCAATCGATTAGACGTCAATTCAAACCATTTTAATGAGTGTGACAAGGACAAAGATCACTCGGCTATTTTTTCCACTTTTAAGGAGTCTCGAAAAAGCTTAACCATGGACTCCATCGGGAATGTTCTTCTAGACAATTTTAACAAGTTTGAAAGAATAAAGTCACTCGACCATCTTTCAATTTTAGGGGAGTCCAAAAGAGCTTAACTATGGACCCGTGGGGTTTCTTTTCGTAAGTTTAGTCCCTCAGGTCCAAAAAGGGATAAAATTATACCCGAGAGTACTCTTCTAAAGAATGAAAGTTCTATAGATTATACCTTTGTTCAGACAATTGACCGTCCGGACCCAAAAAGGGGCAAACTACCACCTATTGCATCGCGGACTTCAAATTTCAGCTTAACGAAAGCATGAAAGGCCACAAGATCGCCGGCAATATTTTCATGTCTAAAGGGTCCTAAAAAGGGCTTAAAAGGAGACTTGTTTAAGGAACATTCTTCGACCAATTTAACGGTGTGAAGAAACAAGAACACTCGAAATCTTTTCATCTTCAAGGAGTCTAAAAAGGGCTTTAAAGAAGACCTATAATGGTTACTTTTCTCACATCCGACGACCGAAAGCATAACAACTACCGGATGTTGTTTCTTTTGGATCTCAAAGCGAGCTTGAAAAACAACAAAGTTAGCTCATGATAGACTCTTTGTGGGTCGATGCTTGGCATCTCCTCGGGGGAGCTGTATGCTCCAACGGAAACATTGTCTATGACACCAGGGGTTTTGGAGATATTGATAGGTATCGTTTTAGCAATGGTTGCCATATTACCCTCAGCATAGATATTGTGTGTAGCTAAGGGATTAGTATGACAAGACCTATCTCCAATCATAGTCACGGTGAATTCTCGTGCTTTGATTCGGCTTAACTTTGGGAGAAAATATGTTCTGTGATGAAGATCCTCCCAATTTTTGTCTGGACTAGTCATTGCTTCGATTACTGCTTCGTCGGAAGGTAAGACTAAGTCTAACGAATCGACGTTAGCAAGAGAACCCTGAGCCCAAATAGGCTCTAGAAGTGGATCTAACTCTTGTGCAGGAGTCGGATCAGGGTTAGCTGAAGCTTGCTGGACTAAAGAGTACGCTACTTCAGTGGCCGACAAGGGAATGGACATGCCTGAGTGCCCTGTCTCATCCATCGTGGATGATGGGGAAGGAAGAATCCAAGGATCCTCAACGTAAGTCGTGCGGATCCTCAATGGTGATTAGATATAAATTTGATATCGTCGTGAGGAGGTGGGAAATAGAATGTACCCATCAAGGATGGGCATAAACCCACTCCTACATTAATGACACCTGGTTGAGGATTATCAATCATGGGAACCATGGATGCCCCCAAGGCTAGGTCAGGTCTAGAGAAAGACAATTGATCAATGGTCACTATCTGACCCTTGTGTGGAAACAACAAGACTCGAAAAACTGTAGCAACCACAACTTGCATAGCATAAGTCCAACTCCGACCTAACAAGAGGTTATAGTCGAGGGGAGAATCGACTACCTCTACTTCGATGCACACGGTCTTCCCTCCTAACTGCACAGGGAAAGAAGGAACGATGCCATGTGGTCGGAAAGAACGACCGTCGAACACAGTGAGGAAATTAGGTGTTGGAGACAAAGCGGGTTGGCCAATGGCCTTCCAACATGCTAACGACATAACGCATGTCGAGGCGCCCTCATCGACCACCGTGCGGAAGATATTCCATGTAAACATTTTCGTGGGATGAGCCACTACAATCTGAAATTCTACGTGGTAAGGCAGACGAGGCTTTAAGTCGGTTGTATCTAACATGATGGTACCCGGGTTACCAGTCTCAGTAGAGCCTAAAGCAGTTAACAAGGATTTCCTCTGAGCAGGGCAACTTTGGAGGACCTCCAAAGCAGACATAGAACAAGGGGTTTGTGATAAATCCTCCACCACAGAGTAATTCTGGGCGGCCCCTGCGTTTGGGTTGTGAGAAGCTTTCTTAAATGCACCCTTCGGAATGTGTGTCATTGTTTCTCCCAACGTCTTCTCGATCTGTAGAGGAAGAGATGGGAGCTCAGCTTCTTTACCCTTCTCAGAAGTGCTTGGTTTACTATAGTCGTGTGCTCTAGTCGTTATGAAAGCATCACCCCTAACCATATATACGTTCACGGATGAGGGATTGTTTGGAGGAGGGAAGGTTTCTTGACTGTCCCCTTCGGCACTTGTAGAGGATTGAATTAAATTTTGCCCATGCTGAAAGGGATTAGTCAACACGGCTTGTTGTTGTTGTGTGATAAACTTTGGGGCCTCGGCAAGTCGAGGACAGAGATGGGTCGGGTGGTCTTCCGCACACAAGTTGCACGGATACCTCACCTTCCATTTTTCC
>SNQJ01S0082963.1:19473-44622 GCA_010110895.2 Picea sitchensis
CGGGAAATATCTGTCTCTGTGTTTCTCATATATGTGACTGATGTTGAATGTGTCATTATTTATATCCCTACATTATTGTGATCATCATTGAGTGCCTTGTAAAGGTTTTTAAAAGAAGCATAATTGTTTAAGAATGATAAAAACTGATTCACCCCCCCTCTCAGTTGTCCAACAACTTCTTCCCTTTGGTTCCTTATCTCCTGTGGGGTTTTAGGTACTGTACAGAGCTCTAAGTCGGCGATGCATTGTTGTAGCTTCTGGAATACCTCTTCCATTTGTGCCACTTGTTGTGGAACTTATTCCTCGATCTATACTTAGACAACTATCACAGAGTGAAGTGCTCTGTTGACCCTTTCCTTGACTTCAAGTTGCTCGATGAGCAATTGTTCCTTGATTTGTTGTAGCTCTGCTTTTTCTTCATCCCATTTTGCTTGTAGAGCGAGCTTTTCGTTTTTTGCAACACTTCTTTGGTCCTCAAGGTCTTTCTATACTTGTGCTAAAGTCTGGGTGGTTTGTGTTGTTTCTTCCTAAGCTCGTCGAAGGTGAACTTCAACTGTATTAGAAATGTGGTGTAATTGTGTGGGCTCTTCACCTAGTTCTGGTGTTCCAACTGTCAGGGGTGCAGTGGATACTGTGCGGCTGGACTGTAGTGCCTAGTGCACTCGTTGGAGCTCATCCTTAATCCGAATGAATACCTCCTCCCTCTTAGCTTCTTGCTTCTCTTCTATCTCTAGCGAAGCATCACTCAGTGTTGCGACGATGAAGCCGAAGTCATCTGAGGTGAGGGTGGTCTCAAACTTGGTTTTGGTTGCTTTCATTTTCTTCCTTGAAGAAGGTTTTGGAGGGGAAACCTTCCTTTTCTTTGAGGGATCCTCCTCATCTCTTGGTGATTTGACCTCGCCTTTATTCTATTTGACTTATATGCCATCACCTCCTTTCTCTGCTGAGATGGGCGCAATATTTACAGATGCGTTGTTTAAATCGTAGACCTCTTCGTTCTTCTTTATCTTGCTAGGTCCGGCTGTATCCAATGCAGTTTCGGGGCTATCAACATCGGATATTTCTGTGGGGTCTACTAGAACAAGGAGGTCCACCGACCATTCCTTGGTAATCTCCTCCAAGTCATCCTTTGTTAACTTGTAGTATGACTACAGTTGTTGTTTATTCTCATCAGTGCGTGCAATGACATAGGTGAAATGGCGGTCCACGATGAAATTCATTAATGGTCTAAACCTGTAAAGTGTGTTCGGGGTTATGTGAGGTGTGGCATGCATGGATACCTTCAGTTGGTTATAGTACATGTGAAATATGACATTTGATTAGCATTGTTTGTTCATGTCACTAGAGTAACATAGTGTACTGAACTTTGCAGCCAGAGGTTTGAAGGGATCGATGTCCTGGAAGGTCGCACCTTTCGGCATCTCCCATGCAATGAAAGAAATCAGTATGAGAAGCCAACTGAAGTGGAACTCATATCCTTGGTCTTGCGCTTCTCTGCAATATAGTTCTAGTTGATTCACGAGGTACTTTGCCCAATTCATTTGTCATCCCTCCGTGCACTTCCTTGTGAGGTTGACTACAAATCTAGTTACTTGTGTCAGTCAGTTCTTGCAAACTAGCTTGCCTACGATCAACTGACAGGCAAGGCGCATTGCACCATTCTAGATAGAGGCTACCTTGTAGCCTCACATGCCCTTCTCTACATCTTTGTAAGTATCTTTTATCCTCTGGCAAGAGTGCGATCTGCAGTCTTTCTAAGGTAGAAATCCCGTGGGTTAGGGCCTTGCATGCTAAGCCCTGTGATTCGATTAATCAAAGTCAGATCCACTGTGATGTGGCGGTTCAACCATAAGTATCCTCCATGATAGCAGGACAACAACAATTTGATGTACGCGTTCACTTCTTGATGCCTCCCGAAGTGAGGAATATTCATTACATTAAGCAGTGTGGACTACGCGAGGTTTATGGTCCACTGCTGGGGAATGATATTTGAATTATTTCCCTTGGTTTTGGTTAGATACTTATATGGGGCTATCATATTGTACACTTTCTTGTCGTCGAGGTTGAAGTCACTAACTTCAACGCTGCAATCTTATCCTGATCTACGCGCACTGCGCATATCCCCTTCAGAAGGTACGTAGTTAACAATTCGTATTCAAAATATCAGGGTACATTGTCCCGACAACAGAACCATTTGTTGGAACAGGGGCAGACCTAGGGTTCAACACTACAACAATGCACCAACAAATCCCTAACTATCGACCCTTTCAGCAAGAACTGCAAAGCATATGAAGTCTCACCTGAGGTAGAGGCAGGGGTGGTTGTAGGACTCAAGTGTCTGCAACCTTAGCTGGGACACAGATCTATGATTTTACTACTTAAGAAAGCACTTAACACTGTCAGTTCCTTAATATGTAATAACTACTCACTTTTCTAATATGATAGAGCTTCATAGTGTTCACACTAATCTAAAACATTCAAGCACTTTATCATATATATATGGATCAAACTGAGCATATCAAGCACTAAACATGGATATCTAGGTCAAATCTAACATTCTCACATAAAATAAGCACCAAGCATGAATAGTTCTATATAAACATATCAAAACATGTAAGCACATCAAGACAAGCACAAAGCACATCAGACAGTGTTTACGTGGTTCACCCCCACCCTGGGGCCACGTCCACCAACTCTACTTATTTATTATCTTCATTCAATTGGTTACAAGCACAAAGCCTTCAAAACCCTTACTCCGCACAGGATAGAAGATCTACGTAGCTCGCTAGATCCTTCTTCCTTGTGCTAGGTCTCAGCACTAAGCCTTCTATAATTACTTGCACTCAGTCCTGCAAGTCTTAAGCAGTATGCACAGAGCACTTACAATCCCTTGATCACATAGATCTAGCACTTAGCCATTCCTTTAGCACTTAACACACCGACCTCTTTATATATTGCCTATCCTTCTATAAATACATTACAAAATAGGCCTAAACATGGGTAAACCCATGGGCCGATGTCCCATTCCCATTACATATTCCCAAAAACCCAAAAAGGGGCCCAAAAGGGGGCCAAGATCCTGTGATTTCTGCTTCGACTTGCGTTCCTCCTTCGATAGGCTATCGAAGTCCCAAAATAGGTCAACGTGACCAAGAAGCTCCCAAAACTTGGTTAAGGGCCAACAGTCCTTCCTGTGAATGTAAAATTCAAGATATATATATAAACGTTCTGTGGTTTTCTCCCATTTTGGTTTCCACGTAAAATTATTATGTACTGTGCATCTTTGGTTATATGTTTATGATATGTTAAATGTAATTATAAGTGAATGTAATTATTGATAAGTTAATGCTTATTGGTTCAGTGATTAAAATGGTAAAAAATGGTCAATATTGATTCATGCCCCGCCCCTCTCAGTATTGGTGAATATTCCAACAATTGGGATCAGAGAAGGTCCTTCAAAAACAATCTAACCAATGGAAGGTAGATCATGGAGTGCACAGATAATGGAACACTAGTGTTTTATGGTCAGGACTATGAGATATGGAGCTCAAGAATGAAATTATTTTTATAGGCACGTGGGTATGACATTTGGTAATCAGTTGTTACAGGATACACTGATTCAAAGAAACCTCTGAAGACTGTAACCAAGAAGGATTTAAAAATGAACAAAAAAATATCAATGGATGCCATTATGGATGGATTACCTGATTCAATAAAATTCAAAGTGGGACAATGTTCATCAACCAAAGATCTTTGGGATAAGCTACATAATCCCTACTCTAAGGGATCTCTTTTTGCAACCACAGAGCCAAAACATGTTTATCAAGATAAAGAATATACTAAGATAAAACAAGAAGAACTTGAAAATGATGAAGAAGATTATGAAGAAGGTGAAGTGGATCTTGAGGCAGAACTAATTTGTGCTTTAAGTGAACTAAAAAGGGAAAGGAAGAAAAACAAGTCCCTCAAGGAAGAATTGATCAAGATAAAGGAAGGTTCTCAAAACCCTAACAAAAACTCTGAAGAAGTCTAGCACATTATTATAAAGCTAAAGGTTCAGCTGGAAGAAGCCAAATTGATTAAAGAAACACTAAAAAATCAGTTGGAAGAAAATAAATGTTTGGAAGCCGAAATAGTATCAATAAGAAAGGAAGCAGAGAAGAGAGAAGGGATATTGACAAGTCATCTTAAGGAAAGATCTGAGGACTTAAACAAACTTGAAGAAGAATCTAGCCAACAAGAAAGAAGAATTGAAGAAGAAATCATCTCCTTGAAAACTCAACTTGAAGAGGAAAAAATAATGGAAGAAGTAATGAAGATCCGACTGATGAAGAAAGAAGAAGATTGTGAGAAGTTTGAAGAAGTAGTCTCATTGAGGATTTAAGTTGACAAGCTCAACAAGAATTTTAAGAGCTCTCAAGTATTAGAATACATTCTCAGTTTTCAAAGGTCACCATTCAATAAAGAAGGTCTTGGACACATTAGTGAGACCTCATGCAAAGAAGATGTAAATGCCCATCCCAACAAGAGAGTTGAAGAAAGAGGAAGCCCCACACCACCAGTAAAGAAATATGAAGAGAATTGTTTCAAGTTGTTGGAAAAGAAGAATGAAGAGAAGGCTAAGAATTATGCAGACAATCTCAAAGGAAGGAATCATGGTCAGCAAGAATCAAAGAGGAATGAATGCAAAAAAGGTGTATCTACAAGAATACCTTCTACCCACAAGCATCAAAGAAGCTTCAATCACTGTGAAGGAAAGAACATAAGAGAAGATCGTGATCAAATAAGGCATGAATTCAAAAGGACTGCATCATAAAGATGATCACTTGCTCCCAGGTATCAAATTTTATTTCCAGATTATTGTTTTACTTGTAATAAATTTGGACATAAAACTGTAGATTTCAGAGCATATGGAAGAAATGTTCAAGAAATATATGTTTATGTGACCCCCCTACAATATTGAATGTTACAAATTCCACAACTATGGATGTGTAGCTCGTGATTGTAGAAGCATGATGGAGTCTTCCTTGAAGGAAAACATCGATATCAGGTACAAAAAGGTTTGGAGAAGAAAATAAAAACATGAAGAGTAGGTGAATGAAGAACTCCCAGAGATCATAGTCACAGAATATAGGGAGTTGTAAAATCATGACGAATCTATAGGTGAAGATGAATATTTCAAGATTCAAAAGGATGATCCTACAATAGAGCATTTTTATATATTTCTCTAAGCAATTTGGTTTGGAGACTCCCAGTAATGTGAATATTGAAGAGGGGGAGTCTAAGAAACAACTATTACACATTGGAGAACTATCTTTCGAGCAGTCTGAAGTGTTTGCATATTTTGGGAAGGAAGATTCAAAATGGTTTGATGATAGAGGTGAAGAATGTCTTGTGACATATTGGTTTAATACAGAGCATTTTTTGGGACAAATCCCCATGCAGGTGTGAAGAGGTTGGATGGAATTTATGAGGAATATCATTGGCACACTTTTGAGGAAAATATTCATGATTGTATAAAGGATTCCAAGAATGTATTCAAGCAAGGATATATTCATTACATATTTGAGAATGTGTACTTGTTGCGGACTTGTAGAGTTTGATTTGAAGATAAAGCATACTAGAGGACATATTTGATTCAGCTTGAAAAGAAGGAATACATGGTGATCAGTTGCAACAGGTTTGGAGAATTCTTCATAATAGTAAAGTGGCATATGGGTCAACATTGTGTGTAATTGAGTAGCAGAGTCATGGACAATTTTGTGACATATGGACAAGATATGAATTCATGAGACATTTTGCAGGTCTATAAGACAATAATTGACATAAATCATAGAAGATGAATGACATTAGATGAAAGCATGATCTCAGAAGGAATTGGAAAAAGGTAGATGGAATCGTTGGAACTGTCATCAAGAGGAATGCTCATTAAATCACATGACTCAGAAAACAATCATATTGAAAGGTGGAACCAACAAGTCATAGGAAGGCAAGCTGCAAGAGGCACACAAAGGCATGGGGAGAGAAACCTTCAAGAGGAGTTATATTGTCAAGGGGAAATTGTTGAATGATTATGTCATTGATGTCAGATCGGTGAAGACATGACAAGCCATGAAGACTTGAAGTCAAGTGGTGAAGGAAAATTGGCATGTATGCTTTTATTATACATCAATGGATTACAATAACATGAAGTACCAATGGACAAGAAGCCCTGGAAGAGAGGAAAGGATGCATATACAAGAAGTCCCACATTGATATACATGACATCTTGCAAAGAAGAAAGAGGGAGAGAGACTATCAAAAGAAGGTATATTGTCAAGGGGAGTTACCCTTTATCATTGATATCAAAGGGGGAGAGAAACATGATGAGAGAAAGAACAAAAGAATAAATACAGGGGAACGCATGAATACATAGCGAGCAATGGTCATAGGGGGAGTATGGGTGTTTCCATCAATGCCAAAGGGGGATATTGTTGGAAAATTGGTTTCATTGATGCCAAATCTAGAAGAAATCTAGAAGTGATGGGTGCATTTGAAGAAGTCTCCAAATTGGTCCTCTTATGGCATATCTTTAATAATGGCCCTCACATGAATATTCTTTGAAGAAGTCTACAAGAAGCCCTGGAAATATGGTTAGGTGGTTAAGAAGCCACGAAGGTGTGGTCATGAATCCCAAAGTTGATTGAAGAAAAAGAGTATGAAGGACATTGCAAATGCATGCAAAACACTCATAGATGGATAGTCCTCGTCAAGTTGTTTCCAATAGTAGGTGGCACACCACATAGTTCCTCACAGTTGAGAATTTATGCCCTCTTAAATATGAAGCTCCGAAGTATGGTCAAGAAGCCCCATATATAAGGTCAAATAAGTTACAAGTTGGCCCTAAATTCAAGTAAATGAGAAACATTGTTTCAAACATGAAGTTACAAGTCAGCTCAAAGATCAAGTAAATAAGTTACTTGGAATAGTATAAATACACATCAATAGCCTCTCATTTTATATCCAAGAAAGTGTGTGTTTGTGGAATGGAGCTAGCATAAGTGGGTCTGCACTTATGCTAGGACGATTGGTGATATTAACAAAGATAATCTGGCCTAGGAGAAAGGAGGTTGAGAAAAGTGAATTGTACGAAGGTGACCATACCAGTATTCTGAGGTTATACATGGTTTGCATAAGGGTGAAGCACATATAAACGTGGGTTCACTAGGTTGTAGATGAACGAATCACATATATGGTATGTGTGAGTTGTAGTGGAGCAAAGCACGGGTTTCTGCATGTTGAAAGTGAGTGAATTGTGTATTTGTGCTAAAGTTGAAGAAGGTTTGATAATTTGATAACTCATGTACCAGACTTTTACATAAGGAAAGGTATGTTTTTTATATGTTTTGAGGCTTGTAGCTTGGAGGCTATGGCATATTCTATAAG
Organism: Picea sitchensis; assembly: GCA_010110895.2. Classification (NCBI taxonomy): domain Eukaryota; kingdom Viridiplantae; phylum Streptophyta; class Pinopsida; order Pinales; family Pinaceae; genus Picea; species Picea sitchensis. Next base: position 26,899 of record SNQJ01S0082963.1, read on the forward strand.
GCATATCATGGATGGTTTGGCACTTTCTTAAGGCATGTTTTGGCACATGTTTTAGGCTTGTATCTTGGATATTTTTGTACATGGTTTGAGTCATATCATGGATGTTTTGGCACATGGTTTGAGTCATATCATGGATGTTTTGGCACATGCTTGAGGCATATCTTGGCACATGGTTTGATGTATATCTTGGTGATTTTTGGGCATATGATTTGGAGAATATTCTTGGAGATCTTGGCTATGATTTATGTGGTTGTTGGGTTGAACCAAGTTTGATGATGATGATGTATCGATATCAGTGACAGTACTAGTGAATGTATCAGTGACATGTTGAGTCTCTTATTTATGATGATTATGACGTATCAGTATCAGTGACAATATCTCATTTACATTTCTTGGAGGTTGGGTGGTGCATGGGAATATTGGTGTCTTTAGATAGTAGGTGAGTGCTTTCAAGAGAGTTACATATTCCTTTGAGTCGGTGCTCATAAAACTAGGGGGTTGGAGCCTCCTTCTAGTTGGAGCTAGAGAATCTAGGGAGTCATTGCTTCCTCTAGGTTGGAGCCTCCTTCTAGTTGGATATGGATAATGTGGGGATTTGTAGCTTCCTTCATGTTGGAGCCTATAAATAGGGGGTTGGTGTCTCCTTCCAGTTGGTTCTGGAGAATTTTGAAAGTTGGTTCTTCCTGTGAATGTAATATTCAAGATTTATATTAAAAAGTGTTATGTGGTTTTCTCCCATTTGGGTTTACATGTAAAATTATCGTGTATTGTGTGTATATGGTTATATGTTTATGATATGTTAAATGAAATTATAATTGAATGGAATTGTTGATAAGTTAATGCTTACTGGTTGTGATTAAAAATGGTAAAAAGTGCTCAATATTGATTCACCCCCCTCTCAGTATTGGTGAATATTCCAACACGTATCTCTTATTTTATTAATGGTTCCCTTACCCACCAAGTCTATTTGAAAAAGAATCATATCGATCAACATATTCATTCTCAGTCCATAACTACCTAACCCACATATCTTGTGTTCTAAAAACTCTAGTTACTCGGGCCATCTGGATATAAGCTCCTTAATTATTTGAGAAATAAAAAGAAAATGACCCTTTTGTCCAATGGTTACTCAATTTATCAAATAAACAAATCCTTATTCTCAACCCTCAAGTCTAAATCGAAAAAATACCATGCCCCTTCTTTGCCCCTAGCTCTTATCTCTCTTCCCTACGTCTAGGGAACCACCAATCATATTGCTAAAATTTTGTCCAAAAAGAATATCAAAACTCTTTTTAAACCCTTCAATAACCTTAAAAAATTATTTAGAACTACTAAGGATAAATTTGACCCTATTCTTGGCCAAGGAGTTTACCAAATCCCTTGCTCCTGTGGAAAATCGTATGAATTAACAAATATTTCAAATATCGTCTCAAAAACATATAGCTGAAACAACTCACAAACAAATCTCTAAATCAATGATCATCGAACACCCCTTTAAATCTAAACACATCATTTTATTTGGAAAAAACAAAATTATGGCCTTAACAACCTATTATTATTCCTCTCATATCATTTGGGAAGTGTTGGAAATTGAGAAAACCCTAATAATTTTAATCGTGAACATGGCCACAAACACAAACTCAATCAATCATGGAAGCTCATCATACATCACCTTGCCCATTAAACGCCCCCTCTTCACCCTAATATTTAATCCCTATCTCTCTTTGGTTATGGATCAATGTTTTATTTATTATCTTTATTCCATCCTTGCCCCTCTTTTTATGTTTGCTTCTTTCCCCTTTTCTTTATAATTTCTAAGCTTCCATTTTTAAAATATTTTTAAAACCTTTTTAAATATTTCTAATTCTTCTCACTTTTCTTTAGCAAAAATCTATTTATTATTTTTCACCTTTTCTTTTAAAAAATATTTTAATAATTCATTCTTTCATGATGATCATAAAATTATTAGATTAATATTTTATTCTTTTCCACAATGACTTCCTCTTTTCACAACAATCATATTTTCTTTTGGTCTTTTTACCCTATATATATTTTACTTCATCTTTTCACAACAAATATCTTTTGGTATTTTTACTCTATATGTATTTTACCCAGCACTCCCTTTTCTAACATTTTAACTTTATTTGTCTCTAAAAATGAGTGGAGTGTCCACTAAATATGTCGAATGTTTCAAAATCTATCACACAATTTATATCCAAAAAGTTTCAAAATCTATCACACAATTTATATCCAAAAAATTCAAGTAACGTGTTGACTAACTATAAAAACGTAAGCACTTATACAAGAAAAACATATTTAAATTACATATTTAGAAATTTAAAGAAGCAATAAAAAGATAATCCCAAGTACGAGGTTACCTCAAATGGTATATGGAATTGCATTCAATGGATGTGAGACCATTCCTTAATCGTGAAATTTATGGGGATCTAGCCCTTAGAGAAATCCCTCCAACTCTAAATAAAGGAGAGATGGAAGATTAAGGGTCAAATAGATTTGCAGTTGGGGTCAAAAGAATCCTTCACAACAGTTTTTATGGAGTCGGGGGAATGAGACAAAGTGTTTGAGGAGGGCCCCTACTTCTTCAACCCAACGGACCTCCATATGCGCTTTTGGATAGAAATATTTGCTCCAAAGAAAGAAGACTTCATAGCGCGCCCCTATCTGGATCAAGATGTACTCCCTACCAAGGGAATTCTGGGCACCCAAGATTCTAGAGGGCATAGGAAAAAAAAATAGGATCCTTTGTCAAAATATTTGAGATCATAAAAGCTTCTGGGTATATTTCATATGCTAGAATTTGTGTTTATATAAACATTGAAAATGACCTTCTTGAGTCAATAATAGTGTCTTACCAGAATGAAGAATGGATCCAACCCATCGACTACGAGAACATTCCCTTTCGATGTAGGAAATTCCATGTCAATGGAAATATATTCACCCCCCTAAAGGACCCCCTTCCAGGGATTAATTCCAAGGAGGAAATATATTTGGAAGGATTCACCAAGATCCAGAGCAAAAGGAAGGCTGGAAGACCTCAACCCAAGCATCCTACAATCGTCTCGACCAAGAAATCGACCAACAACTGCAAGATTCTAGAAGGAGAACCTAGTGAAACCACTGGGGAATGAAACTCGAAGAAGAAAGCAACAAAGATCAAGTAGGACACTGAAGCATGCAAATATTTACCCAAGAGGCGAAAAATAGAGACAAACCAAGGGAAGGAAGAAGCAATGGAGAAAGATGTAGTTATGAAGGAAACCCGAGGCTTTGTTTCAAACATAGAAGAGGAATTGAACCCAGATACAAACCAGGATATGGATCTATAGGAAATTTAAGTAGATCTATCGACCTTGAGGGATACCCATGGAGCTCAGCAAATCAACAATATCACCATCTCCCAATTGAGGAAGCTTCAGAAAGATTTGGTGAAAGTTAAAGGGGTAGGTACTAGTCAAGGTTTGGGAATAACAATTCTAGGGAATGTGGGAATTAAGACTAATCCCCTTAAGGCCTAGAAGAATATCACACGAGAGGAGAAAAATAAAGGTATGAATGACAAGTGGTATGCCTTATGGTATGGATAATTATTTCATGACAAGTGGTATGCCTTATGGATAATTATTTCCCCTCCCAACCTAAGTGTTGATCATGAATATTACATCCTGGAATGTAACAGGTATGAATGCCCTATAAAAAAATGAATTATCAAGAAACAAATATCTCTGGAGAAGGTTGATATTGTCCTACTTCAAGAAACCAAATGTGATGAAGGAACCATTAAGAGGATTACTCACATAATTTGGCTAGGATGTGAAGAAAAATGGATTGTAACTGAAGGAACTTTAGCAGGGGTGGCTACCCTCTAGGATCCATAAGCCATGGATATGGAGGACTTCGCTGCTAGGAAAAAGTTACTCACCTTAAAATTTAAAATTAAAATTCCAGGAGAAGAAGGCTACATCATGAATTCTTATGAATCGAATTCCCCTAGTCTCAAGCGAGGCTTATTGGAAGAAATTAACCCGTTAGGATCTTCCTTAAAGCATAAATTATGGTTTATGGGAGGTGATTTAAATATTATCAAGACTCCTTTAGAAAAGTAGGGAGGCCTTAGAAGGTTAGACCCTAAGAATGTAGCTTTCATAGAACTCATATAAAGGCTTCGACTAGTAGATGCCCCCACCAAGAATGATCTATTTACTTGAAATAATAAAAGGGGGAATGAGCATATGATTGTTGTTATCCTATATAGGTTTTTTTCTCTTTGAAGTAGGACCATCATCCTAGAATGGTCACAAGTTTCGAAGCAGGGGCCAACTCCGATTCTCTATGAGAAATTATGGCTTGACCAACCATATTTTCTTCCAAACTTGTTAGCATGGTGGAAAGGACCTAAAGATCTCCATGGAAGGAAAATTTTCCATTTCCAACAAAGATTAAATCACGTTAGGTGGTGCATTAGGAAGTGGAATAAAGAAATATTCGGTAATATCTTTGAAGAGAAGAGGAAACTAGAACAAGAAATGGAAGAGATCCAATAGAAAAGGATTCGTGGGAACTTCTCTTCAGACCTCAATTCTAGGGAGGATGAAATTATAGAAGATCCGATGAAAAGAGAGCATCATGAATATATATTATGGAAACATAAATCTAGGATCCATTGGCTCAAAGAGGGGGACAAAAATATTAAGTTCTTACATAACTCCCTAATCCAAAGAAGGAACAAAAATAGAATTATATCCATCAAATTGTAGGTTGGGAGCACCAAATTTAAACATGAAGACATCAAGGAAGAGCTCTTGAATTATTATCAGGACCTCCTCTCTGAACCTAAGGTTAACAAACATGGTGCAATCTCCAAAATAATTGAAGTTATCCCCAGGTTGGTTTCCCAGGAACAGTCCCAAAGTATGATGAGGCCATATTCCTTATATCAAGTAGAAGAGATTGTCAAAAGAATGGCATAAGGAAAATCCCCAGGTATGGATGGGTTCACCGTCGACCTTTTCCAAGATGGGTGGCCAATTCTTGGCAATGATATCTGGGAAGTAGTAGAATAATCCCGCAACTCCAGATCCATTATGCGGGTGTTCAATGAAACCTTCATTACATTAATCCCTAAGATTAGGGGAGCTAACACTGCAAATAATTTTCTCCCCATCTCCTTATGTAATTTCATTTACAAAATTATTTCAAAATTGATAGTTTATGGTATTAAGCCAATACTTCTACTCATTATCTCTCAAGAGAATGGGGATTCATGGATGGCAAGAAGATCTTGGATGGGATTGTAGTATCCCATGAGGTTATTCATTCCCTTAAGGTTTCAAAAAAAGCAGGGATGTTGATGAAATTGGATATGTCTAAATCCTATGACAGAATGAATTGGGACTTCCTTAAGAAGATGTTGCTTGATTTTCTCTTTGGAGGGGACTGGGTGGAATGGGTCATGAACCTAGTTTCTACATTCTTCGTCTCCATCCTGGTAAATGGATCCCCTTCGAAGACCTTAAATGTCTCTAGGGGTTTCCATCAGAAAGATCCTTTGTCTCCCTTCCTGTACATTATTTTGGCGAAAGGTATGGGACGTAGTCTCTCCCGACCTAAAAGGAAAGGGGATATCAAAGGTATATCTCTCCATCTGGGAGAGGAGGCTATATCTGATCTTCAATTTGTGGACGATAATATTATTATGGGGTTTTCCACGGTGAAATAAGTAAAATTGTTTAAAAAAACATTTGACCTATTTAATCTGGCCTTAAGTACCGTCATTAACCATGAGAAATCCCAGGTATTTTTCTTCAACACTCCCTAGAAAATCCAACGACATTCCGGCCACCCTTCTAGGATTTCAACCCTCTTCCCTCCTAACCAAATATTTATGAGCCCCCCTCCTCCTCAGAACTCTCCATAATCCTTTGTGGGAGGAAATCATGGCCAAACTAGAAGACAAACTCAGTAGTTGGACTCATCGCTTTCTCTTTCTGTTGAGTTGTGTCCTCTTGATCAAGTCCATCCTCTCGACCCTCCCCCTGTACCTCTTCTCTATATTATCTTCCCCTATGAAGTTCATCAATAAAATGCGAGCTCTTTAATGCAAATTTATATGGGGGGAGCCTCAAAATAAAATAAATGGGCACTAGTGGCTCGGGATACCCTTTGTGAACCTAAGCCTCTAGCACAAATAGGTCTTAGGGACCCCCAGGTTACCATCAAAGATTTGGCGGTGAAAATTTGGTGGCGATGGATAAAATCCCCCAATTCCCTATGGGGAAAACTCCAGAAAAATAAGTACTCCCCTAGGATCCCTCAGCAGGAATTGATCAGAGAAAATGGTGATAGGTCGATCTCTTTGATTTGGAATAATGCTTGGCACAATCGCTTTTTGGTCTAACAATAGTGCTTCTGGGAATTTCATAACATTCGAACAAATTTCTTTTAGGGAGATGCTTGGGATCAACTTTTTGTTCTGATGAAGGAAGGTAATTTTTAAGGGCTACGAAAAACTATGGAGAGACCAGGGTGGTTGAAGGTTCACCAATATTGGGATACCAACGAATCAAACATGAGCCCCTTTTTCCAAACTTGGAATCCATTAGTGGAGTGGCCAATTCAATGGAATGAGCACAATTGATTCATGGCCATGAAGATCTTGCTAGAACGTCATATCAAGGATAGAGAAGGAGAATACCTTATTCGGTGGGGCCAAAATGGGGATGGAAATTTTTGGGTAAAAGAGGCTTATTTATCCATGTTGGATCTAGGGGAGAACCAAAGCTGCCTATTATGGGGGAAAATATGGTCAGCTTCCCCCTGGCCTAAAATTTCTACATTCATGTGGCTGGTAGCAAACAAAAGGATTTTGATGTGGGAACGCCTCTATGTAGAGGATTTTTGGGGTCATCCAGATGCGTCCTTTGTATGGAAGCAGAATAATCCTTAGATCACTTGCCTGGCTCATGCAAATTCATGACTCAACTTTGGGACATAGGTGTGGCCCTCTTCAGGAAAATGGACTTGAGGAATCACAATATGAATGAAACCATTGAATTCTAGAGTGATAACCCCTATTACAACCCTATCTTAAATATATTTTGGGAGACCTTTCCAGGATTGCTCATGTGGAACATATGGAAATAAAGGAATAGAATAATTTTAAAATATAAAGTTCTTATCGAGGCCCAATTATGGGAGAACATCAACATCAATGTTAAGGAATCCATAGGTGCAGTCCCCTAGTCTTCCCAAGACCTCCAATTGGAATCCCATGAGGCTATCATCTTCAAAAACTAACACTTTTAGTCTTGTGTTAAACAAAACTCTTTGGTTCAGAAGGTGGGTAAGGCTCGAATCCATGACCAGTGGTTTCCCCCTCAGGAGGGATTTATAAAATTAAACTTTGACGGGGCGTCGAAGGGGAACCTAGGTACTGCAAGAGCGTGGGGAGTATTTTAGAATCACAAGGGAGATGTGATTATGTCCTATGCATCTAATATGGGGCTCCCAATAAACAATTTAGCAGAATTGGCATGTCTTCTTTGAGGACTGGTGATAGCTCAGACTCACGGATTCTTGGCTCTGGTGGTAGAAGGGGACTCTCAATTGGTTATTAGAGCTCTTCAAAAAATAATAAATAGGGTGAAGGCAGATAAAGTATCGCAGCACTGGAGGATGAGATATGGGGCTTTCAGAGCTTGAGCGACTGGTAAACTCTTTAGCATCCATCATTCCAAAGATGATTGATAGTAAGGATAACTAAGTGGTCGATTTCATGGTCAACCTAGGTGTCATGATTCCTGAATTGCACCAGCTTTGGAAGTTGAGGGACCAATGCTAGGGGGGTGGAAGATATTTTGGATTGTTGCTGCCAAGTCAACCTGACTGTGTGGAGGGAAAGGACACATTTTTCAAGGTCGTTCACCAAAAGGGATGGTATGAGACCTAAAGTGGGCCAAATAGATAGGTGGTCAAGTGCGCCCATGCATGATAATGATGAGAATCAACTACCTCTCGATAATTATGAAAACTTATAGAGGAGGGATTGGGGAAGGTCATCTAAGGTCTATAGAAATTATTTTTTCACATGATCAAAGCGACAAATCCCACATATTCAATATGAATGACTCAACCATTATCCAGGTGATAGATTAGCCACAATATGGGCTCAATCTTGACGGCACCAGAAATGTGGTAAGGGGTCCATTCACTTGCCTTCCTATTATGGAAACTTATAAGTTGTACAAATGGATTTGTTACCCTAGATCAAAGTACCACTCTAGTCACATTGATGATCATGCTCATAATGAGAAAAGCGATAGAGGTATTTTCAGGCTCAAATTATTGTGCCTCACTTTTGGCTCTCATCCACAGCCCATCAATCTGTCTATAATAATGAAGAGTAGGAACAACACTAGTTGGAGAATGGCTCATCGTTGGAGGAATAAAGTGAAGAATTTCTCAGTGGGTATCCATGATAAGGAAGATTCCTCTCCAGGAGGCCATGGTCAACTCTTTAGAGTGGAGAAGGAAGCCCTAGCTATAGAAGAATGTTTATGGGTGCATTGTTTGTGTGACAAAAAACATTATGTCAAAGCCCTAGAGGACCTCGTTCTTTCTCAACAGAGGGAGACTAGGGAGGAGGACATAATTAAGAAAGAAACCAAGTGGACGACAGATCTGGTGAACCCAATAACCAGAGACATGCGCTACTTCATGATGGTGGAAGCATATTAGATGGTTAAGGCTCTGGTGGGTCAAGTTGTCAACAAGACCAAGCGAGAGCATAATGAGCTACTCCATCAAATCCATATCATGGAAGGGAAATTCAAACTCTTCTACCAGGCACAACATGGTATCAAGTTCAGGGTGAATCAGATAGGCCATAACCAGGATCAACAATGGAGCGACTCTGCTGACGGATCCACCCTGGGATTGTTCCAGTGCCCAATTGTGGTAGATGATGATCATGAAAAGGGTGAACAAAGAACGAAGGAAATCACTATGAGGCCTTAGTGTGGTCGTCATGGAAAGCAGGAAGCCAGACCCAGACCTTTTTTTCTGGATATTAATCTTACGCAAGATCCCCAATAGGTTTTGCAAGTTTGTTTTGATTATGTTCATGTTTTATCTCTTGTTTAATTTGATAGCAAATCCTAGCCATTTAAGATTTGGCTCTAGTAGTTTCAATCTTGTATATATAAAACATGGGATAAAACATTGATTTCATAATAGTTATGAATGCCCTGAACAAAGTTTAGAGGTCTAGTTTCCTCTTTCTAGCACACCCCTATTTAGTTTTTTTACTATATTTTAATATAATGAAGTGGCCTCTCTTTTTAACTTAAAAAAAAAAGGAATTTAAAAAAAACATATCTTATCCTTCTTAATAATCTAGTAATGGAGACAAAGAAAAGATAAAATACAACAACCAAAAATACCATATATAACAATTTTAAAAATTTTGAACTCCACGACGACGAGCATTTATAATAAAAAAAAATATGCATAACAAAGACAAAACAAACTTTTTTTACTAAAAGCATGTAAATCAACAAATAAAACATTTTCAATTTTTATTTTCTTTTAATTCGTTTATTTCTTTATGTACAAGATTTACATGTTAATTAATATATAAAGATTTTTTTTTTAGTTCATTTATTTCTTTATGTATTAGATTTACATGTTAATTAATATAAAAAATAATAATTTAAATGTATTTATTAAGAAAACGGTGGTTGAAATTTTTTAAAACTTATTATTTATAATGTGTTTTTATATTTAATTATTGTAAATAAAAGTAATGATTATTGGGTAATTATTCAAAATTATATATACTATAAAAAAAAAGTAAATAAGAAAAACAATGATTTAAAACCCCCTCCCCAATGTTAACTCTTCATTTCAAGTACTTGCTAACAAGTCTTAATGAATTCAAGTTATGATTCAAGAATCCAATTAGTCAAACTTAGTAAAGTATGAAAATTTGCACATCTAAATGAAGTTGTAAAATTATTATTATTATTGATTCTAAATTTATTATTAGTCTGTTAATATTTAAAACTTAATTATAATAATACTTTTCTAACATAGATCTGGTTATATTCCTCTCTATTAATAAGGCCCAAATTAGTTAGTAGGCTTTTATTATAAGTGGGTCTCTATGTAGTTAAGATTCTTCTCTTTGGATAGTTATATATCGAGTAGAAGCTTATGTAATTTTTTGACAAGAATTGTTATTGTAATTGGAGCTTTGTTCTAGGAGGTTGTCCTCTTGAAGAAGCAAGTGAGCATAGCTCTCTATTTTTTATTATCAAGAGATATTTCTTAGGGTTTATCTATTTTGTGTTTTGTTCTTTGGTTTTGATCTACATTTTATGTGATTTCTCTGAAGTTTTAGAGTTAAGTAAAATAAAAGTGGTTTCAAGAGAGTTTTTGGGGCACAAAGTGGGATTTTTTTTTATCTTTTTGTTGATTTTTTACGTAAAAGAAAAGAGGAGGAAAAGATTCATATCAAATTATAAAACTTTATGTATAGAATTTGAAGAAAAAAACCGTATATATGAATTCCTCTCAAAAAAATACCCAAGTTCAAAAAACAATTGTCCAAAATGGAGTCTGGAAAGTGGAGAGATCATTGATTTAAAATCGACCTTTTTTAGGGTTTTTTTCTGTGATAGCTGCGAATTTCACAAATTGGATATATTTTGATAGAGTTTACATATTTTAGTCAAAATAGTGCTAGTAGATCCAGAGAATCTACAAGATTTTATAATTGGGCTCACAATAGCCAATCCAAGAAGTATAACTGAAGTTTTGATCATTTTACATTTTCAACCTCACACCATACCTTGAACAAGTACGTTATTTTTTGGTGATTTTAAGAGATTTTTTTCTTGGTTTAGCAAGCTCCTAAAGTTTTTGAATTTTTTTTAGAGATGTGTTCTAGCATCTTTAAATAACATAATTATTGTCATTTAGCAAGTAAAACTACAGTCGAGGAGGAATATGTGCAGGAAATACAAGTGGAATTGCATTGTTGGAAACCCTTGTAACCTGTGTTGGTACCCCTTCGAGAAATACTACATCAGAGAGTACCTATATACGGAATCTCACTTCTACATACCCTCGGGTATATAGGAAGTCTCCTAGATATACTTGAAACCAAATCTACATAAGTTAATTGATTGTCTCGTTTTTATAGTAAACCGAGAACAACACCCAGGGAGAGCACCCTCTAGAACCTAGATAGTCAAGTAGTGTGACTAAGGGCATGGTTGAACCTCCTTAGTTAGTGCCCTAAGATATTAAGTTGAGTGTAACTATGTTTGGACCCCACACATATGTTAGAGGGCTATATCACTTGACACTCGTATTTAGGACTTGGTAACCTTTTTTAGAGGGCTCACCCATGAAAGATACCTATAAACCACCTCATACTTCCCCAGACAACATGATCACCTTATCTACTGTAGGTAGATTGGACTTTGTGGAAGTTCAGATTAAGCAACTTTATGATAACTTAAATGGGTTGTATGAGAAGTGGGATAAGATTTTGGATGTGAAATTAGAGCAGCAAACTCAACAAAACCTATCCAACTTAAAAAAGATGTTGATTGAGAAATGGTCAGGTATGTTAGCTTAAGGAATACCAAAATAACACCACTAAAATCCATAGTAAATTGAACCACACTAAGAAGAAACTTCTAAATCAAGACTATTTAGCTACCCACAACCCTTTTCAGGTCTGCACTATAATAGATCAACGGATAGTAACATATGACATTATTCTCCTAAGGTGGACCTGGACAATTTTGATGGTTTTGACCCATCTGCATGGGTCACCCATATGGAACATTATTTCACCCTTCATGGAATTAATAATGACATGATAAAACTCAAGGTGGGGGTCCTGTATCTAGATCCAGAACGATGGAAATGGTGGGAATGGCATAAAAAAACCTATACAAGCTACATCGCATGGATTCAGTTTGTTAAAGATATCCATGCATGTTTTGAGAGAGATACTCACTATTTGGAGTGGCTTACAAAGTTATTCCTAACATTCTCAATCATTGACTTTATGGTGGCCTTTGACCAATCAACCATCCATACATATAACTTAATATATTCTTTCTATAAAGAATGTTTCATTACTAGCCTCAAGGAGGAGAATCAAGCACAAGTTCGAATGCAACATCCTGCTACATGGTTGAAAGTGACTCGGAGGGATATAAAAGAAGAGACAATGATCAATGCATGAACAAAAAAACCAACCTTCATTCCCCACACTTTCCTTCCCCGGGGTAATTCCCCGAGCATAACTCCTACTCATCCCTTGAAAGTACAAATTTTGTCTCCAACAAAAACAGAAAACCACTAAAGACATGGACTTTTCTATAATTGTGATGAAAAATATGATCCATATCATCGATGTAAAGAACATAAATTGTTCCAAATTGATATGACCACTCAGGCCCTAACTAAATACACAACTACTAAAGATACACTAGAGTTACAGGTTGAAGACACCAACACTCAGACTTGGGTGAATATCCAACCTCCATTCCCTCATGAAGAACTCATAATATCCCTGTATGCATTATCTAGACTCTACAAACCTTGCAACTCACGAGATACATCAAGCACTAGAAATTTATAGTCCTAATTGATAGTGGTAGTACTCACAATTTCATTCACAAGAGAGTGGCAGAAGAGACCCATTGTTTTGTTGGGTATGTGTTATATTATTTTCATTACCAATCCCACATGTTGCGTTGCACTGGGAATGCGGGGGGGGCACTAGAAACCCCTTGTTTGGTGGGTTACAGGGGCAGAAGAGCCCCCGAAAAAAAATCATGGTTTTTTGCATCCATTTTTAGAGGTTTTCAACACATGATTTTCACACATGGTTCTCTAATTCTGGTTAAGAAATTAGGATTGTATACTAATCTGGGTCAATGGATTAGGGGTTTTGGATGCCGTAGAATCCTATATATTTTATTGTAATCAATGAATATGGATTATGATGAATAAATAATTAGAGTTGTGGCTCTAAATAGGTTGTTGGTTTTCTTGATTTGGGTTTCCATGGTAAAATCTAAATCTATGTGTAATGTGTGTGTGTGTGTGTGCGCCATTATATATTTTATGTTCTTATTAAGAATCCATTTGTAGTAATTAATTGTACAAGGTTAGAAACCTACATTTGGTATCAAAGAAATTATTGGCTTCAAGAGGATGCCTTTGTGGCTAAGGGTTTGGCTTGGGTCTGTCATAAACCTTGTTATAGTGGGAGCTTTGTGATATTGATTCTTGTGGTGAAAAGAAATGGAAAGAAGTTAAAAAATAGAGATTAGAAATTTTAATGCCCAAAGTTTTGAGTTATGGAAGCTCAATGTGGAATATCTTTTGATAGACCAATATCAATGGGTTGTTGTGGATCCAGGTACTACACTTATGGGAATGTCAACAGAAGACTGGAAAAAGTTAGATAGGAAAGAAAAGAGCACAATTTGGTTGTGTCTCTCAGATTCAATACTATTGAATGCATAAGGGGAATATATGACCAAGGCTTCGTGGAATAAGTTAGGGTCTTTGTATTAGTCTAAGTCCCTAGTAAACAAATTTTTCTTGCAGAAGAATTTGTACAACCTGGGGATGAAAGTTGGAGACTTGGTGATATAGCATTTGAATTCCTATAATATTATGGTAAATAAGTTATTATTTGTTGATATTAATATTTTTTATGAAGATAAGTGTATCAATTTAATGTGCTCTTTATCAGACTCGTGGGATATTTTGGTTGTGGCCATAGGTATTACTTCAACTACTTTAATTTTCGATGATGTGGTCTCATCCTTGTTGTCGAAAGAGATGAGGTGGAAAAACATATAAATCTAGAGCACATGTTCCTTATTTGCAAGATGACGCTCCCAGGAAAGAAATATATCTAAGTCCTCAAGTGGGAGATATAAATCTAGGGGAAGATCTAAATCTCTTGGAAATTTTGTAAAGGTATGTTGGAGATGTGGAAAACAAGGGCATTACAAGAAACAAAATAGATCCAAAAGTGTTGAGAGAGGGAAGGGATTTGATGATTCTCCTTCTACAGAAGAAAAAATCTCTATGAATAAAGGAGGGGATGTGTACTTGTCTTCTTCAAGCACACATGCAGATCATGAGGCATGACTGGTTGAATCAGGTGCATCCTTTCATATGAATCCTCATAGGAAGTGGTTCTATGAATATGAAATGTATGATGGAGATGAATTTTTTCTAGGATATGATTCGACAACCAAAACTGTAGGACAAGGAAAATTCAAGTTCAATCTCATGGATGTTAGGATTAGAACACTCATTGGTGTTCTGCACATCCCAAGACTGGGAAAAAATTTGATTTTTGTAAGAAAAATGAACGATGTAGGGATAAAAATATTTTTTGAGAAAGAAACCTATAGGATGGTTCAAGGGCCAATGTTGTTGCTAAAGGGAGTTTGGATTGGAACGTTGTAAAAGATGCTTGGAAGCACTATTAGTGAGAGGTGAAAAAGTTATGTTGTTCTTGAGATTGGAGCTAAAGAAGAAATAACTCTTATAGTCTCTGGAGAAAGGACTATGCTATGGAATCAATCAATAAGGCATATCAGAGAGAAGGGCCTTCAAATACTACATGGTAAAGGTATGGTTGAAGGTATGTCTAATTTCTGTCTAGATTTTTATCTTTGTAAACATTGCTTATATGGGAAGCAAAACCGTGTAAGATTTTTCTTTGGTGTTATGAGGGAAAAGGGAATATTATAGTTGGTGCACAATGAAGTGTTTGGACCTATGTATGTTCCATCACTGGGTAAATCTATGTACTATGTCTCATTTATAGATGACTTCTAGAGGAATACATGGATTTATTTCCTCGGAAAGAAATCTAAAGTCTTTGAAAAATTTAAAGAGTTTAAGGCTCTTGTGGAGAATCATATAGATAAAAGAATTAAGGTGTTGAGAATGAATAATGGTGGACAATTCTACATAAATTAATTCAAGGAATTCTATAAGAAGTGAAGTATAGAAAGGTAGAAGACTACTCCATACACACCTCAAAATAATGGAGTTTTAGAAAGGATGAACAAGAAGCTGATGAAAAAATAAAGGAGCATGCTCAATGGTGCTATATTAGGACAAGAATTATGCACAGAGGCAATGGGTATTGCATGTTACCTGAACAATCAATCACCCTCATCAATGCTAGATGACAAGACTCCACATAAGGTATGAAATCGAAAGAAACCCTCTCTTACACATCTAAGGGTATTTGGTTGTGATGCATATGTTCATAACCTCATACTCTGGTATTGAGGAAATTGGTTTGGGAAAGAAGGAAACCAAAATAGTATATTATACCTAATTTTCATTCAAATTTTTCTTTGTTTATTACTGATGATGATCCTAGAACTGTTAGGGAGGCAATGGATTCATAAGATGGCAAACTCTGGGAAAAGGTCACGGTGGAAGAAATGACAACATTCGAAAAGAATGAGGCTTGGTATCTAGTGGAGTTGTTGACTGAAAGAAATATCATTTGAAACAAATGGGTGTTTAAGAAGTTTAATGTAGAAGGCAAAGTGGAGAAATAAAAATCTTGGTTAGTAGAAAAAGGTTATTCCCGGGTAGATGGAATTAAATTCAGTGAAAAATGTTCTAATGTTGCCAAGATAACTTCTATTAGATTTCTTTTATCTATTGTTGTTTCTTTTTATTTTGAAGTAGAAAAAATGGATGTGAAGACAACATTTCTACACGAGGATTTGGAAGAAGAAATATACATGAAGCACCCAAAATGATCTGTAGTGAAGGGAAAGAAAGAGCTAGTATGTAGGATGAAAAATCACATATATGGGTTAAAGCAATCACTGTTAGAAAAATAGGACCGCAGAGCAATAAAATAAAAAAAATGCGGAAACAAAACACAGAAGATACACAATACAAGAGAGACATAGATTTACATGGTTCACCCAGTGTGGGCTACGTCCACCAGAGAAATTGTCAGGTCCTTTCTTTATTATTATCCAGCAAATGAAGGGATACAACCTACAAAAAAACCCGCTGTAACTTCCTCTTCTTTCTCTCACAGTCTCCTCTCTCAGAATACAATACTCGCCAACATACATAGCCGCAATACATTTCCCTCATAAAAGAGGGTTGCCTTCTAGGGCAAAAAACCCTAACATAATCTCTATCGTTAGATCTGTGACCTTATAATGAACAGTCCAGATTTACAATGAAATTACAATATACTTTTACAAGGAAATTTTTTCTTCAGGGGATTTTCCCCCGAACCCCCACTAGGGGTCCGCTTGCCCCCAAACCCCGCAGAGGGGCTACCCCCCCTCCGCACTCTCCCGCGTGGAAGAGTGTACATACTTCATGGGGTATAAACATGGCTGAAAGTAAAATACCTCTAAATCAGGAAGATAATTAGGCTCCACAACCAACAACCACCATGGATGTGGTATCAAAAAATTGATACTTGTATGTTGGGACTTGGCTTCACAAGGAGCAACGTCGATCACTGTGTGTACTTAAAATTATTTGGTGATCATATTATTTATTTGATCTTGTATGTGGATGATATGTTGTTGATAGGAAATGATAATGAGATTATCCAGGATGTGAAAACTCAGTTGTCCTCTAAATTTGACATGAAGGATATTGGTGCTACAAATTTCATTTTGGGTATGGAAATTAAAACATACCAGAAAAGCATGAAACTTTGATTAAATCAGAGGAAATATGTCGAGATAATATTGTAGAGGTTAATATGCAGGAATGTAAACTGGTCAGGGTTCCTATTCATGTAGGTGCAAATTTATATGTAGATCAGTGTCCCAAGACATAAGAAGAGGAAGAGAACATCTCCCATTTTTTGTAAGCTAGTGTGGTTGGAAGTTTGATGTATGCAAAGGTATTTACTAGACCAGACATTTCACATGCAGTGGGAGTTTTGAGTAGGTATATGTAAAACCCAAGGAGCATTGTACAATAGTAAAGAGGGTTTTTAGATATTTGCATGTCACTACTAGTTATGGATTGTTCTACCAAGGAAGAACAGGATTGGAAAAAGTATTGGACACACATGGGTTTGTTGATGCAGACTGGGTTGGAGATGTGGATCATAAAAGATCTACAAGTGGGTATGTGTTTAAACTATTTAGAGGAGAAATCAATTAGATGAGAAAAAGACAAGTTGTAGTGGTACTCTCAACTATATAAGTTGAATACATGGAAAACACTCATGCAAAAAAGGAATAAGTATGGTTATAGAGATTGTGTTCATCCATTGTGTTGGTACAACAAGATTTAAGGATATATTGTGATATTCAAAGTGCAATCTTCCTGGCTAAGAACCCAATTTATCATTAAAAAAAAGCATATTGATGTCCAATATCACTTTGTGAGAGACATGGATGAAGACAAGAAGGTGTTGTTGATGAAGGTGGAAAATTTAAAGAATTTTGCAGATTCATTGACAAAGTCTGTGAGAACCGAGAATTTATCCTAGTGTAGAGAAACAATGGGAATTGTTGCCCTGAATTGTTGACTATGTAATCATGTGACCCCCTGTATGAAAAGAAAAAAGTGGGAGAATGTTGGGTATGTGTTATATTCTCTTCACAATCAACCCCACATTTTGTATTGTGTCAGGAACACATT
>SNQJ01S0082964.1:13696-32127 GCA_010110895.2 Picea sitchensis
TAATGAAGGAATTTGTGAAGGAGTTTTACCATGCCCCTTTGGAGAATTCGGAAGATGTTTCGAACTGGTAGAAGAAGAAGAAGAAGAAGAAGATGGAGGAGAGGGTGGTGGAGAAGCACCATTCCCTCTATTTCCATCTGGAGGTTTGTCACCACTACCTCCCTTATGCATTGAAGGGTTGGAGCCTTCACCCTGTGAAAATATGTTCCTTTCCATCAAGATCTTCATCATCTCTCTCAGCTCCATCACAGCCTCTCTGAGATCTTCATCTTCGGCAGGAACACGTTCATGACCTTCTGCATGAGCCATGCTTGGTGAATGTCTCTCTGAAACTTGCGGTGAATGAATATGATTCCTCCTTGTCGGATGAGAACTTGGATCCACAAGTTTACCTTCTCCTCTTTTGAGTTTCAACCTTGTGAGCATCATAAACACAACTTGCAAACAATCAAGTCTTCAAAAACCAGTGCTCTGATACCAACTTGATCTAAAATTGAAAAAGACTTGAAATACTTGAAATTATTTGCAATGTAAATGTTATGTGTTTAAAGCAAATGGATCAGTTTGCAACACATAGATTAATAAATTACTCATGCAAAATACACATAGATAGTAGCATAATTAATGAACATAAGCACATGAACACAACAATTTGATAAAGGAGTTCACCCCTCTCATGGGCTACATCTCCTGGTCCAGCTTCCAATGGATAATTATTATTAATTGCTCAAATTTCTCAAAAACATGTCTTAAAATGCTCAAACTGACAAGCGGACTGCTCCAATGGCTTCAGAGCGTCCAAAAACCCATGTCTGGGCTCTTTCGGCACCTCAATTGGTCGAAAAGCGAAGAAGTTAGGCGTCCTGGAAGTCTCCCTCTTCAAGCTTGTTGTCTCTGCATCTACAAATTGCACCCTTCCTTGTGTGAACCTGGCTCACACGCAATATAAGGCATGAAAACCCAGCACTGGGTGCAACCGCTCCAACGGTGCAAACTGTAGGATGGTTAAGGATGCACCAGCCCCTAACTGCCTAACACCTGGACGTATGGGTCATAGAACCGCGCGCTTAAACAAATGGGGCTCCGTCCATAACAAATGATAACATAACACTTGGCGGGAGTTATAACCGTTGGAACCATATTACAAAATGTGTGCGTGCCAATACATAGCATATAGCCGTGGTCACATATATATGAAAGTCGCGCGACCAAGGGCTGGCCTAGGCCCGCCCCGGTCGCGACCCAAAACTATACCAACAAGCGACTTTAAATTTAATCCGAACCACATATATGCCAAGGCATAAGCGGTAGCCTGATTGGTTATTGGATTTTGTGAAGTGTTATGTGGTGAGGAGGTCCGGGGGTCGAACCCCATGGACTCCATACATTTTAACAAACAACAATTGACAACCACTACTAGAGTGCCACGTGGCAGCCCCTGATTGGGCCACGTGGCATCCAACCATTCGCTTGAATAGTGCCACGTGTCGTCTTCCCATTCAACCACCTGTCATCTAATAATAAACTACCACGTCACCACATGTACGGTCATACGGCTCTGCCACGTCAGACTGTACGGACTGTACAGACTGTACAGTCAGCATCAAAATTTTTACATGTTTGACTTAATGAAAAGATCGCTATAACTCTCGCTCCCGACGTCCGTTTGAGACGAAACGAGTTGCGTTGGGTTCGCATCGACGAGGCCTATGCTCCCGTATGGTTTGAAGTGATTCTTAGCACTTTGAAGTTTTGAGAAAAATTTGATCCCCTGTTCACAAACTCTCCACTCCCGATTTCCTCCGGAGTACTTTTCTCCTAGAGTTCACAGATCTTTGTCGAATTTCCTTCCATATCTAACGGTGGTAGTTTACTTCGGGACTTCAGGCTTTGGGAGTTTCAACCTCTCCACTCTCAATTTCCTCCAGAGTTCATAGATATTTGTCAAGTTTCCTTCCAGATCTAACAATGTTAGTTTACTTCGAGATATCAGGCTTCGGGAGTTTCATCCTCTCCACTGCCAATTTCCTCCAGAGTAAATTTCTCCCAAAGTTCACGGATCTCTGTCTCATTTCGTCCTCAGATCGACAGTCGCAATTTGTTTCCAAGATTCAACGTTCATTTCAGACTGCCATGTCACCCGGGCCCGTACTACTTCGTGATTTATGACAACTCTATATGCATACCCCCCCCCCGGAACTCCGAAGTGTCGAAGACACATGGCACGCATAAGTTCTGACGCGTGGCATTGATTTGTCAAAGACATGTGGCATCCATCTAGCGCTAACACATGGCACTCATTTCAATCATTTTTAGATATTTCATTGGCGTTTTTCGAGTGACACATGTCATGCCTCCATCCACGACATTTCATCATAGTGACATTAGGCCACCACGTCTGCTGCGGGAGATCATCCTTCGGGAAGTGTTCTTGTTCAACGCCAAAATTAGCGCCATCTCTAAGCATGGTTACAAGGATTCTATAGTTGGCGGGAGGATAATATTTGGTGGGGGAACTAAAATAGCAGGTGTGCCCAAATCACAGATCGTGACCAGATCAACGACCATGCTTCATTGCGGGGATGCAACATGCTCGAATGATAAAATCCTTGAGTGATCCCTTAATTCAAACCATGATATGGAGAAAGAGCTACGTGGTGGAAGGTGATGGATTGCAGGCTCAAAAGTGGTGTGGTTACAAATTACTTTCGATGGCCCTTCACTCACGTTCTTATAAAATGTCAAATCCAAGAGCATCACATGGATGCCTCCTAGGTATTAAGCCTCGTTGCGATCCCAAGAAAAAAAAATCGATTAATGAAAAAGGAGTGGTGGTTCAAACCTCGACTCACTCCATAAATATAAGGCATGGAGAGTCTGGTCGTGGAGAGATAACTATCAACCTGAGGTATCATGATGGACGATTTTTCCTATAGGCCCATGCTAATCTAAGATTGCTTCTAATAGAAGGATACACACATAGTATAACAAAAGGATGCATAGATGAAGAGCCTTGGACAGGATGGTTAGGGGAATATCCTAGTTTTTTCCCACTGATCTGAGTATAAATAGATCAGTTCAAGAATTTTTTATGTTTGTTGGTTGAGAAGAGCTCCCTATTTTGTAATAGTTTGATAGAAAAGTTGTTCTCTGCTTATGTATGAGAACTGAGAATTTCTCATTAATAGAAGTCAGTTTCTTTCATCATCTTGTCTACTCTTGTGTCGAAACACTCGTGCATGGATAATCTAGACGAGATGTTGTAGTTGTATTGTAATGGAAGTTTGATTATAATGTTGCTATGATCTGTTTCAGTATTTTCCTTCACTGTCTTTTTTCCTCTTATGATGAAATGCTCATGCATGGATGATCCAGATGAGTTTTCATGGTTGTATTGTAATGGAGGTTTGATTATAATGTTGTTGTGATATATTTCAGTATCTTAAACTTAAGCTCAAGAGTGCTCTTATGCCTGAGATTTTCTACACCAAGCTTCTTGAAGGTTGGATGCTTATGGCAGTCTTTTCCACTTTCCTCACTAAATCTTCCTCCTTCTCACCTTTATCCTTAAACCACTAACCAACGTTAATGAGGACCTCATTTTATTATGCATTGCTAGTCTAGTTTTTGGTTAAAACATTCTTATACTGAGCTATGTCCATTTGAACTCCACTCATAAACCTACATCCACAAACATTTTGATGGGTACTGGGCTTATCCTCCTGCAGTCTGAGGATGATTCTCAATGCTAACATTCTTGGCACCATTTTCAGAGAATGAATTGAAGACATTTCCCTGTGATTGAATGGTAAATAAATTTTGATTTTGAAGGTGCATTAGAAATGAGTACCTCGAATATTGCTACTTGCACCTGGTGACTCCACTGTTTTAGTTGTGGCTCCCAAAGGCAGACACACGAGGTCTACTCCACATATACCTTTGGAAACACTTGAATTTCACCCAGAGAATATTATCAAGAAAGGGAATCTTTCTCAAGAAGGATTTTCATCTAATGTTCCAGATTGAAAAGCTCCATGGGAAGGATGGCATTGCCCAGATATAGTTTTAGATGGTGAACTGAAGCTGGACACATTATTTTGACTGCTCATATTTCACCATGGATACTCCACTGGTTTGAAATGGACAAGATTTTAGCTCAGAGGTATGCCTTCTGTTATTTCTCAAAAATAGTTGGTTTCCCTAATCCACTTCCTGGCAGAGATGAATCGGAAAGTAGCCTTCCTAAATTTTAAGGAGAAGAGTGGGAGGTACCATCTAAACACTTACTGGATTTTCATGATTTTATTCATTAAATTCATATCGTGCATGAAGATGTTCAGATAAATATTTTCAAGTATTCATTAGAGGGGATTGCTCGTGATTGGTGTTGATCTCTTCCAATTGGAAGTATCATCTCTTTGACAGGTTTTCATGCATCTTTTAATTCATTTTGTAAAGAGTATTTTTTAGTTGAACATCTTTTTTAGGGATGTTGTGATGAGTTTTATTTGCTCCATAAAGATTCTTCTAGTCATGAAAGCTGGATTTGTGATGAAGAATTTATTGTAGAAGAAAACATTTACCATGAAGATCAAGAGGTGTTGAATGATATTCACTATGATAACAATAACACAGAAACATATGGCATCATATCAGATGTATCTGTTGTTTTAAATGTTCATGAAGATCAACATGTCTGTTTTGAATATTCTAATGTTCAAGAGAAAGTGTGTTATGCAGTAGATATTTCTCCTAACTATGAAGCTGAGATAAATGATAAGCTAGTTAAAAAAAATAGGGAAGATTCCTCTCTGTTTTTTCCTAGCTTTTCAGAATTGAAGGCAAATTTTGTTTGCTTCTCTTATGAAGAAAATACAGAGAATATTTATGTTCTTGAAAAAGATTGTTTTGGCAACCCTTCTTATGATGAAGAAGTTGTTTCAAATACTGACCAAAAACAACCAATTTTTGATGAATATCCCAACGAAGATGACGAAGAGAAGAGTTTTTTCATGGATTATTTGGAACCTCGTAGCATGGTTCATGTATATGATAAATATGAATATGATCCTTGGGAGGGCCATGAAGGAGAAAAGGAAGAGATAAATGTGCAACTTATCTCATGTCCACCACTTATAAATGAGCAAATATCACCTGCGATTAGTAATCCTGTGTCAATCCTTTATCCACATGTACACATTGAGAACACCAAACAACATGTGAGGAATGATAAAATAAAGGAGGTCACTTTTTACCAGTTTAGCGTGCCTTATTATAAATTTTATGAAATTGTGGGGTTATATATGGAGTTGAGTTTTTCGAAAGCATTGGATCTTGTAAAATTATTCATCTTATCATCATTTGGGGGTATTGTCAGTGTTCCAAAATATGTTTTCATTCTGCTGTCATAATTCCCTTACTTTTATGGATCATTTGCAGTGAAAAGTAGAATTATGTTACCAAATAGTTTGGGTGGCTATGGTGGAAGTTTGTTTTCACCTGCCGCATTGTAAAAATATATTATTTTAGGATTGCACATAAATAAAATCCATCTGGAGCATGTGTGTTTGTTTTCTTTTTATAAGTAGATTAGTGTACATGCCATCCTGTTTCCTTCAGCAAAATGTATTTGACCTCGACTCCACAACCCAACAGCTAAGGTACTAGAAATGCTTGTTCTTGACAACTCACATGGAGCATTCCATCCCCTGTGTAGCCAAATGTTATCACATAAAGCTGTCAAAGGCTTGAAATATGACCAAGTCCTTTGTTGCACAGGAAATTTCCAATGTGTAGCATTCAAAGGAAGTCTATTTTGGGTTGAAATACAAGCAGTGAACGAGTTCATTTTTCAGTGGTGGAGATCCCAGGAGCAGTTTAGATTAGCGGCAATTGTGCATTCAGAATTTCAAAGTTGTGCGAGGTTTAAAGACTAGGTGGAAGCCCCGAAAGTTGCATATCAAGCGCCGCGCATCCTCCAGAACGAATGGTCGGGATTTACTTCGGGAGTTTGGGCTTCGGGAAATTTCGGCTTCCCCACTCTCATTTTCCTCCAAAGTAATTTCTCTCGGAGTCGAAATATCTCCATCACGTTTCCTCCTCAGATATAATAGTGGTATTTTACTTCGATACTTCAGGCTTCAGGAGTTTCAGCCTCTCCATTCCCGATTTCCTCTGGATTAATTTTCTCCCGGAGTTCATAGATCTTTATCGTGTGTCCTTCCATATCTAATGGAGGTATTTTACTTCAGGACTTCGGGATTTTGGAGTTTCAAGCTCTACACTCCCGATTTCCTCCAAAGTACTTTTTTCTCGGAGTTCACGGATATTTTCTACATGTCCTTCCAGATCTAACAGTGGTAGTTTACTTCAGGACTTCAGGCTTTAGGAGTTTCATCTTCTCCACTCTCGACTTCCTCCGGAATACTTTTCTCCCGAAGTTCAAAAATATTTTCCACATGTCCTTCCATATCTAATGATGGTATTTTACTTCGGTTCTTCGGGCATCGGGAGTTCAAGTATCTCCACTCTCGATTTCCTTCAGAGTACTTTTCTCTTGGAGTTCACAAATCTCTGTCGCATGTCCTCCTCAAATTGATGGTCACTGTTTGTTTCCAAGCTTCAACATTCATTTCAGGTCGCCATGTCACCCGGGCACATACTACTCTGTGAGTTATGAAATCTCTATATGGAGACACCCCCCCCCCCGAACTCCAAAGTGACGAAGACACTTGACACCCATTATTTCCGATGCATGGTGCTCATCTTTCAGAGACACGTGGCATCCATATAGCACTGACACATGGCACTCATTTCAAGAATTTTTGGACATGTCATCAACCATTTTCGAGTGACACGTGTCATCCCTCCATCCATGACATGTCAGCATAGTGATGTCAGACCACCACATCAACTGCATGAGATCATCCTCCGAGAAGTGTTCTTGTTCAGCGCAAAAATTAACGCCATCTCTAAGAACGGTTAGAAGGATTATATAGTTGGCGAGTGAATAATATTTGGCTAGGGCGCTAAAATAGTAGGTGCACCCAGATCACAGATTGTGAACAGATCAACAACCACACTTCATTGCAAGGATGCAACATGCTCGAACGATAAAATTATTGAGCAGTCCTGCAATTGAAACCATGGTATGGCGAAAGAGATATGTGGCAGAAGGTGGTGGATTGCGGGCTCAAAAGAGGTGTGGGTCCAAACTGCCTTCGACGGCCCCACAATCACATGCTTATAAAATGTCAAATCTGAGAGAAAGATGTGGCCTCCCCCTAGGAATTAATCCTCTTTTTGATCCCAAGAAAAAATAAGTATTTAATGAAAAAGGAGTTGTGGTTGAACCTCGACTCACTCTATAAATATAAAGCATGGAGGGCCTGTCTATGGAGACAGAACTATCAGCCCGAGGTACCATGACAGATGGTTTTTCCTACAGGCCCATGTCGGTTTGAGCTCGCATCTAACAAAAGGATACACACACAGTCTGACATAAGGATTCACAGATGAAGAGCCTTTTACGGGATGGCTAGGGGACTCTCCTAGCTGTTTCCCATTGATCTAAGTATAAATAGATCAATTCAAGAATTTTTTATGGTCGATGGTTGAACAAAGCTCCCTATTTTGTAATAGTTTGATATCAGAGTTGTTCTCTAGTTATGTATGAGACCTGAGACTTTCTCACTAATAGAATTCAGTTTCTTTCATCATCTTGTTTACTCTTTTGTTGCAACACTCATGCATGGATGATCCAGACGAGATGTTGTAGTTGTATTGTAATGGAGGTTTGATTATAATGTTTCTATGAGTTGTTTCAATATTTTCTTTCGTTGTCATGTTTCCTCTTATGTTGAAATGCTTGTGCATGGATGATCCAGACGATTTTTCGTGGTTGTATTGTAATGGAGGTTTGATTATAATGTTTTTGTGATATATTTCAGTATCTTAAACTTAAGTTCAAGAGTTCTCTTGTGTCTGAGTTTTTCTGCACCAAGCTGCTTGAAGGTCGGATGCTTATGGAAATCTTGTCCACTTTCCTCACTAATTATTCCTCCTTCTCACCTTTATCCTTAAACCACTGATCAAAGTTAATGAGGACCTCATTTGTTGATGCATTGCTAGTCCAGTTTTTGTGTTAAAACATTCTTATAGTGAGCTATGTCCATTTGACCTCCACTCATAAAACTACCTCCACAAATATTTTGATGGGCACTAGGCTTATCCTCCTACAGTCTGAGGGTGATTCGCAGTGCTAACATAATTGACAGGTCATTTTGATTCATATTGGGCTGGAAATCCTAATGACAAAAAATCAACCACAAGTTATGCATTCATAATTGGATTCAGGATCATGTCATGGAGTAGGAAGAAACAACCAACTGTTTCTTTGTTATCAACTGAAGATAAGTACAAATCCCTATGAAGTGATATTTGTGAGGAATTTTGGTTGAGGTAGGTTCTTGAAGATGTGGGAAAAGTAAAAAAAGTGCCAACAGTTATCAAATGTGATAACTAAATTTCCATCAAAGTAGCCAAAAATCCTATGTACCATGCAAGATCGAAGCATATTGAGATACGATATCATTTTTATGAGAGAATATATAGTGAGGAAATTCACTAAATCTATTGTAATGTTGATAATAATATGATTGGTATTTTTACGAAGTTTCTTGGAAAGGAGAAATTTGAAATATGTAGAAATCAGTTAGGAGTTGTAAAGAACTCATTTCTCCATTAAGGAAAAGTGTTAGAGAAATAATGTTGAAATAAATGAAACCGTTTGATTTCCCACAGAGGTTACGAAAAACATTTGGATTTTCATTATCCTGAAATGTATGTCTGATTTATTTATAAATGATTAAATCTCGAGAGATGAAATGTGTGTGTGAGAAATTAAACTCACAAGTGTCTCTTCCTCCTCGTGGGCTATGCATTTTTATTAACTATGTCAAAATTTGGAATTTCATCTTTTTAATAGAAACTTTTCCCATAGAACTTTACTCCTCACTGTAAAAATGGGACAATTTAAATGCCCCATAATAAATGCTTTCACCTACCCACACTTGAAATTAATAAAGGTGAATTGATTGGATTGAACTACTCATACAATTAAAAACATTGAATTTGTATAAACACTAAACCAGTTTAATCCCATTGACACATGGCACACACATTGAGAGAACTAGAGTAGATCCATATCATGCACAGAGAAAGTTCAAATCCCTCTAAACAAAAACTTTTTCTAGAAAGAATATATCACTAATATATACAATATTGTTCATAAGTATGAATTATATCTACTTCATGAAAATGAATTATGTACATGCATTATTCTTGGTCAAGGTAAATAATTCTAACAACTTCATCGAAATGAGAAACTATCGGTGACTTCATGAAAATGAACAACCAATTGTGAACAATGTGGACTCTGTTGGACATATAATGTTTCTAATATGGATCTACATATAGCCATACATTTTGAAAGACAATGTCTCTAGGTGATCCATCTCTTCCCACATTTCCAATATCCAACTGGGTTGAGTTTCTCTCATTTTCAAATGAGTATCAGTGTTGGGCCCTTCATCAACATAGGAAACTAAAAGTATCTAAAATTTATCTCTCTCTTGAGAATTGTTTCTAGACAAAGTAGTGAATATTATTTAGAATGATATGAAGGAATGATGGTTATCCTTTAAGAATATAAATAGAGTTAACTAAGATCTTATTTTTTCTCGATTATAACCACTGAATATAACTCAACCCAATCATAATCGTGTGAAGATAACTCAATCCAATCATAATTGTGTGATTGTGTGTAGAGGGGATTTTTATAGCTCACCCTAAGTATTATATATATATATATATTATCATCATTCCACAAACAAATGTTTTCTACATTTATTAAGAGGTAATTGTGCAATTCCTTAAGTGCAATTAGTATGAGGTAAATGTACAATTCCTTATGAGGTTCAAGTTTCTTTTGTTACGCTCATCATCCAACTCAATTATCTTATTTATTTCCTCTTTGATGGGTTTGATATCCAATTTATTTTCCATATTAATTTGGGCCACATTGTTAGTTAGTTTTTCTTATAGCTCTGTAATCATATCGTTCAGGTTGAGGTTTTCTTCAAACTCTCCATCTTGGGTTGATTAATTTTTTTTTCCATTTCATGTATTCTAGCCCTCACTTTTTGAAACTAAGTCACAAACCCTAATATTATTTTCTATTTTTGTATCTAAATATTGACTTTTAACAATCTAAATTTGTTATCAAGTAGTGCTTCTAAATTTATATGGAGTTATGCTTCTCTTTCTTCTCTCCTTTTTTCTAATGATTTTATATGTCCATAAAGGTTCTCTAGGGAAACTTTGCTAGGCCTCCCATTGAGAGGTTGAGATATTGAAATATATGGTGAAATGTTCATATTGAAAAGAAAAGAGAATAAGAAAGAGAAGGAACTTATGCACCCCATTTACGAACCACATAGAACCACAACCCATATTTTAGACATCCTATCTAATTCGTTCAAATTCACTGCATATATAAACCTCCATTCAAATTTAATCTGTGTGTGTTTGTGTGTGTGTGTGTGTAATTCAAAGTAAAACATTTTTTATTCCATGAATAGGTTCTTTCTACATTTGTTTTGGTAATATAAGACTTTCTATTCATATATTAATATTATGTACAAAAATTCCTACTAACAAACTAGGTCCAAAAAGATAACCAGGATAAAAAACCAAGCCAGAAGGAAAAAAGCAGAGGGCCTACCCATGAAGGGAAACCAAACCAAGTTTTAGAGATAGTCATAACATCTTAATAGTTTTGGAGAAGAAAATATACTAACAGTGTATATAAATGGCTACATAGATAATCAAAATAGAGAAATCTAATTGTCTGAGCTAGAATCCTCGGATAGGACTTGACTGTAACACACTGATTCCCTTATATGGATTTCTAAAGGATGGGGCTTCAAAATAATTTATTTATTTAAGCATCCCAGATCCTCTCTCTGAGGTCTTCATCCTCTTTTTCTCATCAATATATTTCCATCCACTATTGCCACGCTACAATCCGAGCTCCTAATCGGAAGTTATACCCTTCTAAATTTCTACAAGCCTCATTGGCCAAAGGACACATGGCGCCCACATGGATCCTCCTCACACGCGTCGTCTCCAAGTTTCTACATCCACAGTGTAAATTCCATCCACTGTTTGATCCAGCGATGAGCCTCATTCCCCATTGAACACTTAAGCGAGGGGAAAGTTCGTCATTCAACACTTCAGCACTGGACACCTCTTTTTTGTTATGCACGCATATCCTCTAAAGTCCTGAACTCCTAGAGTTCTGAAATACTTCCACGTAGCTCTGGCCTTCAACCCATTTCAACTTACCTTTTACACCATGATCCAAACCTCCGAAGTCCCAAAGTCTCAGACTCCCGAAGGGTCCCCACCTACACGTAGTAACGTGGTATACATAGGGACAAGTACAGGTGGGTTCAACCCTTCGATGGACCTAATTCCAACACTACAGCCTCTCAATATTTCCAAAGTCTTGTAATATTACCACGTAGCTCCGGTCTTCAGGCCTTTTGGTATCTCCACGATGCTACACCCCAAATCCTCCAGAGTCTCGAAGTTTCGGAGTCTCAAAGTCTCAGTTACATCACCAAATAATTTTTCTTTCCAAGCGGGAACGTACTACAAGCTGACATGCGGTGAGGGTTAGGGGTGATAAGTTCCCTCGTCAGGGGGTGACATGTTTCATGTTCTAATGGGCCCAAGGGTCTGCAAAACATTTATATCCAAGTGACATGTGGCACCTCAATTGTGGGTCCATGTCACCCTGGGTGACATCAACGAGCCACGTCGACCCCTAATCCAACCTTCTAACATTCCTCCGATCTCACGTTCAATATTTTTCCACGTAGAACCCTCTATCTACGGCTTATGTTACTTCAGATATTAGGCATTCAAGAGTTTCTCTATGCAAAATCCTTGTTTCTCCTAGTGTTGGTCAACATCAGTCTCAGTATAGCCTAGATCAAAGGTTCAGGTTCTAGCCACATGGACCCATAGATCCACGACTCTCTTTACTTTGTGAATTCGGCCTTTGGGATTTTTTCAATGCAAACGCCTTGTGACTCCCAGAGGTGTTCAGTGACGGACTAACCACCATCCATATTGGAAAGTCACAAAATAACCCAAAGCTCCCCCAGATCATTAATTCGTGCCTCTGGATTTCAGGAGTTTAGGCATGTAGCTTACAACCTCCTCCCAGAGTACTAAGTTTTCATACTACCAGATATAACAACACATGTCCCCTATATATTGATGATAGAGATTTACTCCATCATTTGTGACTTCAGGAGGCCTCACATATTGAATACTCTCATCCAAATTTCGTTGGATTGTCAATCCTCTGAATCCTGAAGTCTCCTTCCACGTGGCCTCCACACATGGAAACATCAGCACTCGACACGTGGGTCCCCAAGTGCTCTCTACGTAACACACAGTCCCTCAATTGAACAATCGTGAGGGGTCCCAAAGGATCCATAGATCCATGGTCCACATTACCTCACGACTCCTGACTTTAGTGGTTTTGACATTGAAACACCCCTGTCCTCCTTAAGCAGTCAATGTCAAACTGACTACCTCATAGATCTGACGGTTGGGATAGTTCCTGGGCATCCTCAAATATACAACTCAGATTATCTTTGGGATCCATGACTTCAAAGGATCCATTTCCATTACGAATAATACTAAAATACGTTAAACTTGCGAATACTGAGGAGATAGAGGACTTAACGCATGTGCTCCTTCTCCAAATCTAACGGTCATGAAAAACCTTGGATTCTCCCGAATTGATCTTGTCCGCTCGTCTCCCAAAAAAAAGGATATTCCATTTCGAGACTTAAACCTCACTATCCTTCCTGATCTTCGTCAGTTATGAAGGACTTAGGCATGAGAGCATGCTTGGTGCTATTTCTCCTGAGCTCAAGGCTTAGAAGAACCTCCCACATACCCCTTGCGCGCGTTCACCCAAACTCTAGAACTTAAGAGATTCTCGGTCTCTTCCCGCCTCACAGAGACTCTGTACAAACACGCACTACCTCTGTTGAGCTTAAAAAACTCATTTTTCTAGGAGATTCAAAACAACTAGAAGTGTAGATGTGCATACGTGAAACTGTGTCCAAGTTCAACGACTTTACAGTTCCATTGATTTAAATTAAGCTACCACAGGGCCAATCATTTGCGAGTACAACCATGTATGAACCATATAATTTATTACTTGCCTAAATACATAATCAAACAAAAATAAAAGGGCCACGGTCTATCCATCAATCCAACATGCACATCTCTGAACATTCATAGGATATCCAACTTTATTATATAGTTACATTTCAATTGCACAGGGTAAGAAAATACTTATCTATTACAGGTTGCATCCAACTAACTGACTATTGGTGTTCTCCTTTCCACCCAACCATAGGCTCAGAGGAATTCATTATTAGTTCTCTATCCATGCCTGTTCCAAGCCATGATATCACTAGGGAACTATGTCTTTTCTCAAATACCTTCTCTCTGTCACATCATCCCTATGAGATTTATCAGATGCTTCCCCAACATCAAGCTCATAATCTTCCTCTTTTCTTCTTCATTTCTAGGTCATGTGTTCCCTTCTATGCATGCTTTATTGCCTGTTGTCTCTCATGCTCACTCTAAATCCTCTCATGCATCCCCTTCCTCTCAATTGTTTGCATTGGTCTATCCCCTTGCATGCACACCCTTATTGGGAAGGTTCTTCCTTGTTCTATTATGTTCCTTATGTCAAAAGGAAACTCAGGTCAGCCAGGTCTTCCAGACCCTGTGGTACTTCAAGACAACATTATTTAGTCAGACAATGCTTCCATTCATGGGGTGGATGATGGTTCAAACACTGGTCCTTTCCTTCATTAACTAATTTATCTCCTTTGGATCCAAAGAGGGTTTGTTATTCCCAACAAGGGGAAATTTGGGGTCATACACATAATGAACCTTCTCCATAGTTTTCCTCAGTCTTCCCTCTAGTGATATCATGGCTAGTACTTCAAGGCTTCACCCCCACAATCAGTCATTGGAAATATAAACAATAATACATTTACATTTTTCACATGCCTTAGCATGGTAATCATAATTAACGATTAATTACAAGTTGGGGGAAACATGGGTATTACAATCCCCTCCCCCTTAAAAGGAACATTGTCCTTAGTGTTATTTCTCAGTAACACCTGTCGTGCTATTGTAAGTTGGCTTCTTCACAAATCCTGATCCTCTTCCTTGGCCAGTTCCTTTCCAGACTCTTAAATTTCATCTCTTACCTTCAATAATCTTTGGACAACAAGCATATTAATCACAGTTTCATGTGAAAACATTTTATTGTTGCATAAAATTCAAGAAAAAATTTGTAACTTAGCTCAATACTCATTTTTGTGGTTCGTGGATTTGTATCCACATGGTTGTCTTGTCATCTAGGCATCACTGTTTTTCATGGATATATCCCATTGTGTGCATGATCCCAATCCATAGTTTTCAAGGATGATCAAAGTCTCCTCTTCCTTGTGGTCACTCACCCTCCAGGCCCAGGATCAGGAATCCCCTTCTCTGCTATACAGTTCTTTGGGTGATCCATCTTGTATGACCAAGGATTTCTCACACAAGAATATCTCTAAATACTTCATTGATCCTTACAATCGAGGTATCCCTCAAACTTTCTCTGTCAAGTTGTCCCTCTGGTTTGTGTTACCACAACACAACATGTTCTATGGCGATCATGGCTTACCACAGGGTTCTCATGTCTCAACAATAGCATATTTCATGCTTTCTGGCTTGAAAACCTTCACCTATCCTCCATAGACAAATATTTTTCATCTCACTTATATCACAGGCATACAAAATTATGAGACATTTCATCAATTTCAAATTCAAAATTTTCTTGGAATTTTGTCACCCACAAATTTTCCAATTTCCTTATTTATTTTCATATATGTTCCACACAAGAACCAGATCCACAAATATGGGTATTTCCTCCCCATATTAGTTTGTCTCAGTAGGAAATTGGTCCTCCTTATGGACTTACAACACTTCCATACCCAAGACCTTTTTCTTCCTTGAATTCATTCTTTGCACAACCAAACAAACTGTTAGTTTCTCAAGTATATATATATATTCTCACAACACATTTAAAATGTCATCACAATCATTTCTTAACTTGTGCATTCTATCTGTTTCATCACATCTATACAAACATGGAAGGAAAACTCATTCCTTACATATGCATCATTTCATCCTACGAGGATTTTCAAAATGTAATTCAATCATTAAGTGAACTTAATCCACGGTTCTAATATTTGTGGACACATTCACACCCAATGCACCCTTGCATTGATTTTCAAGTTGCCACACTTGGTGACAAGCACTTCTCCATGGTATGTTGGATATTAGCCAAGCTCTTCACAATATGGATTATTCATTCTCATTCATTATTGTAGTAGGACTATGATTCCTACTACAGGTTGATCACGATCCCAAATTAGTGCACATGAAACTAAATGTTTCTCTTGAATGCACCCAAGTATTTTTCCTTCATTAGTAACCAGGGTGCCAACACTCATGGCCACCAAATTTTTCTTCTTTTTAAAACTTATATAATGTAAGTAAAATGTTGGAAGGTCCTCCTTCCGCAATGGAAAAATCCATTGTCTCCCCTTTATGCAAACATGCATTTCATTAAAGCAATTTCATGCCATGTGCTAACTATGAACACCTTTATTCCCAATCTCCCTAGA
This sequence comes from Picea sitchensis, assembly GCA_010110895.2. Classification (NCBI taxonomy): domain Eukaryota; kingdom Viridiplantae; phylum Streptophyta; class Pinopsida; order Pinales; family Pinaceae; genus Picea; species Picea sitchensis. The sequence goes on from SNQJ01S0082964.1 coordinate 29,539, forward strand.
TTGGTCATTGTACCCATGGTATTCTTTACTCATGCATTTTCTTGCAAGTATTATAACTCATCTTTGGATGGCATAGACTTCCCCTCTTTATTATTCAGGTTCTTTTCTAGAATCCTACCCTACTTGGGTGTCAATGGCATACAACAACCACTTCATGTTTATTTGCATAGAATTAAGATAATTCTTTATGAGGACTTATTAAGATTTACCCCATCAATAGTGCTTTATGGGGACTTTTAAGGTCCCTTCAACAATATTTTAATGACAACCTTCTCATAGTCATCCTCTGCTTGAGGTTGTCCATCATTGGCAATTGTCTTCCTCAACAGTTCCAATTCCTTTCTACACATGCCATACATCATAAATATGTTAATTGTCATGTGAATTTAAAATGAAAGCACCGTAGCTTTTAAATCAATAAAACAATTTTCATATATTTCTGAGCATATCTCTACACACTTCGTTACATTAACCTTAATGTTTTCACGAGTGAAACACAAGAAATTCCCAATTGTTTATAAATTCATTCAACCATCATCACTGTGGTGTCAAAGCATTTAGTTTTTATTAGCACACTAGTTCCTCATTCCAAAGAAAAATATAATTTACAACAAGAAAGGAGTTAAGGGCTCTTCCCCTTTTTCCAATTCTTTGTACATAGTCTGGGACTTTTAGTCCAACTGGGTTATTTTCCAAGGCCTCACCGCCTTTTCTTAATATGGCTTCAACCAAGCCTATTCATTCATACTTACTTACTTATTCTCCCTTGTCCAGTTGTACTTGTTCCCACAACTGCGCTACTCCTTGAGCAGCCTTGGTTAGGATTCACCCTAACCTTTTGGAATAAATCAACATGATTTAAAAGGAAACCTTTCGTTCATAATGAATCATGAACATGTGCATTCTTGACATTATTATTCAGTCATTAGAGTGGTCAACATTCATTTTTTATTCTTCCATTCATGCATGATGTTTTTAAATGTAATACAAGATTCTTATATATATATAAAACAATCATTAAGGTTGTGACTTTGTTCTCCTGAGATTACCTTGAAAGCAATGCTCTCACAATGAGATCAAATATTAGTCAAGCCTGCAGTAGAGTTGAGCCATCCGCGTGTATGGAAGTAGTAGAGCCGAGTCAAGACTATATGAAAACAAGGAGGTCCACGTGCAAGAATTGACAAAGGTTCTATTTGACGCCTGTGGAGACCGGGTTTAGGAGCGGTAAACACCTATGGAGACTCGCAGCCGAAGATTATAGTAACCTATGTGAAAGACCCCACAATTGTTGTTGTGGAGAAGCTCAGCCACAGGATAAAAATAAGTATTTATTATAACTTTATTATAAGTTTTAAAATGCTCCACGGATGTGTAAATCCAAAGAAGAGAACGTGAGTTTTATTTTAAGTTTCATCTATCATAAAGAAATAAAAAATAAATAAATATACTAAAGTGTTTTATTTGAATTAGTTTAATTTTTTAAAGGAGGTCATATAATAAAAAAAAGGCTAGAAAGGATTTGTCATTAATTAAGATCATCCCCAGTTAAGAAGAAGATAGTAATCCAAGATGAAGGTAAATTCAAGAGAAAAAAGATATTAAGCATGGTGACCAACAAATCGATGAAGAAAGTCGATGAAGAAGAGTCGTCATGGAGCAAACAAATAGTCTACCAAAAAGAAAATTGAAAGAGTCATCATGGAGCAAATAGTAGTTTCCAAGACAGAAGATCGAGGGTCGAAAGACAAAATTATTTCCTAAGAAGCAGATTCCAATGAAGAAGAGTCGTCGTGGAGCGAATAGTTTGCAAGACAGAAGAACGAGGGCCACAAGACAAAATTATTGCCTCTTCCATTATTGAAGAGCAAGAATCCATTTTATGAACAACGTCAAGACAAAATTATTGCCTCTTCCATTATTAAAGAGAAAGAATCCATTTTATGGACAACATTTCTGCATTATTGAGCAGTAAAAACTGCATTTTCATTCATTAGCAAATACATAAGAAATGAATTGTTGTAATTTGAGGGGTGCATGTTTGGTTGTACTCGACACCCGAGTAGACACTCTAGTAAGTTTTTTGTTCTAAGTTTTATAGTCCCATCTGTAAGAAGTTGTGAGCTTTGCTATAGGCAATATTTGTTCCCCGTGTTTAGTAAGCCCTCATTGAATCAGGCCTACATAGGTCAATATGTGATCATGTAGGATGTATCATTGGTTTTGAGTAGCATGAATCGTTGGCCATGTTACACCACAACTATATGAAAACTTTGTTCCTCATGTTCAGTAAGCCCTGATTGAATCAGGCCTGTTATCCCTGATTTCTAGCGATAACTAGGAGATCATATCCCAAGGCCCACATGTCCTAGACATGGAGTACCGAGAGTAGGATTGACCTGAGCATGGCCCTGGAGGGCCCATGCATTTCTTCTTTCGTCAGACTCGTCTTGTCAGTAGCAACAACTTCCATCACCATCGGCTTGGTCTTGTATTGGAGAAGGCTCTTGATCCATGAGGTAATTGGTCCAGGTATCATGGTATGTGTCACTTTTGATCATTATAACCTTTAAATGTATGCATCTAATT
>SNQJ01S0082964.1:32300-48715 GCA_010110895.2 Picea sitchensis
GTAAAAGAAGCTGGTAAAAGATAAAAGCCTAAAAATGAAACCTCAAGATGCTTCGCCTAGGGATCCCCGAGAAGGAAATAAAAAACCTCTCAGCAAGAAATAAGAGGGACCCGAAAAAATAACAAACAAGACCTAATTAAGAGGATAGGGGGTCTCATCACGAGCCAACCTATTATGTTCATGGGTAACTAATAACATGACATTGCCACCATTTGGTTACCACGCCAGGGCAGTGACCTTTGGTTGCATGGCCAAGGGAAAGGGGGTCTCATCACGAGCCATCCTTATCATTGTTGTGAAAGTACTTGTGGGTAACACTGTCAGCTCCAGTCACCACGCCAAGGCAGTTTCCTCTGGTTAGCCCTTGAATAAAAAGAAAAAGAAGAAGAAAAATAAAATAAAGAAAAGAATAAAGGCAAAAGGGGCTTGGAAAAATTTGCATCCTTAACGGGTAGAGCTCGCCTTCTACAAAGGCACCCACAGGTAATATCATGCATCCCTGGCTCTCACTCTACCCGTATGTCTGGACATCCCTTGAACCACTTCACCTCATTTACATGGCTTGGATGAAACCCCTTGGAAACTTTCCTTTCCTTATGGATACTATCCCAATAGGGTATCTTGTCCTTTTTCTCAACCTTGTATTGTAGGTTTTTGTAGAGTCTTTGAGCTATTGAATGATATATAAGGGATTTTATGCATATGTTTGATAAAATTAATGATGAAATGTGATTAACATTGCTATGATACCTGTGACTAATGAGCCCTTGGAGGGCGTAGTTTTTGATGTGCAGGACCATGCCCGACGGAAAGGTACCACATGGACCGGTACACATGGGGAGATGATTAGTTTGGACTTCCATGTGGTTGAAGATCTCATCAAATGGTTGTTGAGACCCCATCAGGGGCAGAGATAGGACAATGTTTGACCGAGGTCTTGGACCAGAGAAAAAGAGGGTGTTCCATCAGGGGCACTTTGGTTGAGCCAGACCTAGGGGGATTGACCCACTTGCAGTGGAACGTTGGCCCTAGATGACCCAGGACGTCACCAGGAGGCTTGTGACATCATCATGATCATATGGCAAATGGACAAGGTTTTTGGCACATGTGGCAGTTTGGAAGAGCCCAAGAAGGGCTAACGTCTGGCTTCTAGATGTTGCACTGGCCCCAAAAAGGCCTAACGTCTCCCTCAGGAGTGCTTGACGTCTCACTTTTTGCTCATTTAGGGTTTTAAAAGAACATTTACTGTAAAAACAATATGATTTTGGTTTAAATCTTTGTCAGCTAATTTTTACGACCTAAAATTAATTAAAGGTCATGATACAGTATATATTGAGGAGTTTTCTCCTCATTTTGGAATAAGACACAACTCCCTCTCCTAGTGAGATCTGATTTTTGCACCCTAATTGGGTATTTCATATTTTGAGTGAGGCACACTTGTTGAAGGAAGGCTTTTCTTGTCATTTTTGGCATTTCTCTTGAAGGAAGATTTATAACTAGGGTTTGCAATGCTATTTCATCATGATATGTAAGTGTTTTTTCTGCAAAACTTCTTAATTGAATGGTTGTAGTCTTATATTCTTGCATTTATTATATTTTATTTTTTTTAAACCTTAGGGGACAAACACACAAGTAGGTTGTTGTCTCATGTCCCCTAAAAGAGAAATTCTTAGCCATTGAAGAAGGAAGGAAGAGCCTAGCCATTGCTACACTCTTTTTACTTCTTCCCCTCTGCTAGTCGTGCCTTTTAAAAGTCAAGAAGGAGGAGACATCACAGGCCTAGGGTATCTACACCTAGGGATGTATTGCTTCTAGGGTTTGGTGATAGGGCCTTTCCATTGTAACACTCTCCCTCACCTCACTCTCTTGTATTGATTTATCTTTTATGCTAGCTGTTTTGCCAAGTTTAACCTAAGGAAGGAGGAAAGAGCACGATGCCTTACTTAAGAAACACCACAATGAACCTCTTTCCCCTAAGGTTTTGATTTTGGGGCCTTACCATTGCAACACTTCAGAACCCTTCCCTCTATTCCTTAGCCTATTCCCTTTAACCTTTGTGCCCTCTCTTAAATTGACTCCATTTACCCTTAGGCATTGATCTCAGGTCCCCAACGTTGAAGTGATAGTGGTAAAAAAACTCTTAAAACTTTTATAATTTGAAACCCTAACTAACTACTAACCCTAATAAGGCTGGCGTCATCCTTGGTTATTCCATCTTGATGCAACATTTTCTATTGATACGCAATTATATGGTGTTTTAAAGAATTTATTGAGTAAGGGGTTGATTGGATACATTGTTTGCTACATCATCTCAATATTTATTGATGAATTGATATTGTTCCATTGCTATATTAATCAACATTGATCTCGTCAGTATATATTGTCATAATTGCTAATATATTGATATCAGATAGTTATATGAATTACTAACCCATTGAATTATAGCCTGCATATATTTTTTTTCTATTGTCTTGTTCTGGGCAGGTGTTATCATTTAGGGCTACACTTCATTATTCATTGTTTAGTTAGACTATCAGATCTTGGTGGTAACCTGTGAGGAGGAAATTTTACTTTGACCTTTATACCTTGGCCTCTGCAAAACCATAGGTTACCGAGGATGTCTCCCCTGGGCCTAACCTCCCTAAATAGAAAGAACCTCCCCATTGTGGTGACATTGGGTGGGGTAGGTTCCTGTTACGCCAGTTTGGCCTCTATCTTCTAGCCATTTGACCTACTACAAACTGTGCGATAACATTTTGGCGTCGTTTCCAGGGAACACTGAGTCAATTGCCTCAAATAACAAATATTTTCAGTAATCCTTGCCTCAAAGGCCTTTTCTTTCAAGCTTACTTGGCGACTCCACTAGGGTGTTTTTTCCCCTTTTCTTTGGTAGTTTCAAGTAAACTATCTGGTGACTCCACAAAATAAAAGGAGATTCAATAATCCTCCTTTTTCTTTCAGAAGCCTCCCTTAAACTCTCCTATTTTCAAATCACTTTTTGGGGAGAGCCTTCCTTTAAGAATCATGTCTACCTTTCAGGCCGCTACAACAAAACTAGCCAACAATCAAAGACAATGGTCATCTACCCTTTTCAAGCCATTAGACATGTCATCCATACCAGACTACCCTAGGCAAATGCCACCTAAGTATGAGAAGTGGTTGCCTAAATTCACCGGTACTGATGCCATCAGTGCCGAAGAGAATATGAGAAACTTTTGGGCATTCTTTCAACTTCACCCCATTAGTGATGATGCTGAAGATTTGGTCATGAAGTTGTTCTTTGCTACTCTCTATGATGCCTCAAGGCGTTGGTACCTCAACCTTCCTGACGAAAGCATCAAAACCATGGATAGACTTGAAGAGACCTTTCTCAAAAGATGGAGTATCAAAGAAGACCCTAATATGCTCTTCACTCGACTAAATAGCCTTGCTAAGTATGAAAATGAGTCCATTCGGGAGTTTCACACTAGATTTGAAACATTGCTACAAAGAATTCCCGCAAGCCATCACCCGAAAGATGATTACCATGTCCATATTTACACCAGATCTTTCAATGGCCAACTAGGGTATCTTCTTAGAGACAAAAAACCCCAGTCCATTCAAGAAGCCTAAGATCTCACCACCAAGATAGAAGGGAACCTCCTTTCATCTAAAATTGAGCCTTTTGCTAACCCAAGGGGGAGAATAGACACCAAGCAGAAAATAGTACACAACGTTGAGCCTACTTCAGATCTATGTAGTGTATCAACAAGCTACAAGCCTCCATGGATGGAATCATAAAGAATCAAGAAGAAATGATGAGTTGGATTGTCAGACTTGAAAAATCCTAGATCCAAGCCCCCAGGGCTCCGTTCAAAGGACAATTCCAAAAAGGGAACCAATTTTACAAGCCAAAGAATGAGCACGAAGTTCCAAATACCTTGGACCTACAAACGTTTTTGATGAAAATCCTTGGTGCCTGGAGTGCAGTGAAGCACATAGGGAGCAGGAATGTCCTTATAACGCTGGCCATCAACAAGTCAACAACATGGATTTCTTCATAGGGTTCCCTCAAATAAATATCACAGATATAGAACATCAAGAATCTGTAAGGGAAGAAGCTAGAGTAGCAAGGATGGCGGTGATAAACAACCTGGATCAGGAATCACGAGAAAAGCCAATGAAACAAGAAGTTCAAGTATACATAAGGAAGAACTCGAAACAACCTGTTGTTGATCAGGCAAAGCCCCCGCACTTGGAGATACTTCTTCCCAAGACTTCCAAGGATGGTAAGGTTGACCAAAATTTTGACTTCGAAGGGGCATTACCAAAGATTCATGTGAATGTTCCCCTGAGAGAAGCAATCAAGATCCCATCCATCAAGGAACGCTTTGACACTTTCTTTTCGGGATCAGATGAACCCATGGATCCCCCTATTATGTTGCAAGCTAATCATTTCAGGGTCCAATGTGGTGAAAACCCTCCTTTCTTTATGACTTTGACAATGAAAAACAAAAATATCAACAATTGCATGCTAGATACAGGTGTTGGTGCCAACATGATGTCTCTTAAAGTCATGCTACAAATGGGTATGAAGGTCACTAGGCCTTACAGGAATGTGTGTGGTTTCAGATCTAAAGAAATACCCACACATGGGGTGGTTGAAAATGTTGAAGTATGCCTGAAGGAGTATCCAGAAAAGACAGTCCACATTGACATTGTGGTGGTTGATGTCCCAGACATGTGGGGAATGTTATTATCTAGGAAATTTGGTGCAATGATAGGCGGTTCGCTTGAGATGGACCTCACCCTTTTGTGATTACCTTTGAAATATGGAACAGTGGGACGTCTACTTAATGTTCCAATAATTGGGGACCATGTGCAGGATATTGTTCATCCCGTAAATAATGACAAAATGCAGAACGATATGATACAAACTCTTCAGAAATATTATCTAGAAGACATGCCCTTTGCAATGGAAGAAGAATTTGATCAGATCGAATGGCCCAAGAAATAAGAATACCAACAACTCCTAGATGAATTCAAGAAAAAAGAAGTTGGGATAGTGAAGATATTAAAGAAAAATGAAGATGACGTACAATCATCCCATCCGAACAAGAAGTCTTTACAACAGAAGCCCACCCACCTCCCTCGGTACAATACACCAGGGTTGTCCAGGGAACAACCAAATACAAAGTCAAAAAGTATAAGGAGAGAGATATGGTATGGATGTGGGATACTCAAAAAGGAGAGCCAACTAATGTAAAAGGAAGCACACAGTCATGGCTCGTACCCTTCAAAGTTTGAATTGAATTAGTTGATAACTCATACTACTTGTCCACTTTGGAAGGAAGAAGGTGCCCATTACCTATCAACGGGCACCTCCTTAAACACCACCAAGGTGGGGGGACCTGACTTCACAGGTAAGTGAAGGTAAGTAGGCATTCTTCATGTACTATACCATTTTCATTTCATGTTAGTTTTCTTTCACATTTGCATATTGATTGTTTTATTTCAGTTATATATATATATATATATATATGTCTATATATACGGGGTGGAAATACCACCCCATCTTTGTTATCGATGCCCCTATCAAGTTGAGCAGGTATGTAGACTATGCTAGAGATGTTGAGGTTATCATGCGCTCTATGGTGAGCACATGTCCCCGAGTTGGAGCCAGATTTTATCCCCAATTTCTAGGGATAGCTAGGAGATCATGTCTCAAGGCCCACAGGTCCTAGACATGGAGTACCGAGAGCAGGATTGACCTGAGTATGGACCTGGAGGGCCCATGCTTTTCTTATTTCATCATATTCATCTTGTCAGCAGCAACAAAATCCATCACCATCGGCTTGGTCTTGTATCGGAGAAGGCTCTTGCTCCATGAGGTAATTGGTCCAGGTATCATGGTATGTGTCACTTTTGATCATTATAACCTTTAAATGTATGCATATAATTCCTTTTGTTTCTAACAACTACTTGGATCTCACATTGAACCACTTGACCATGCTTGGGGAGATTGACTGGGTGCCCTAGCAAGCCTATACCCATAGGTTTTGGTTTGCCACTAGGGGGTTTCTAAAGAGCCTGTTATCACCCCATAAATTATGGAAATCAATTGATGACTTGAATATTATCTGTATCTAGTGATTTTGTTGACAAATGATGTTTCATTCTTCAAATGATTTGTAAAAGAAAAGAAAGAAAAAGAAAAGAAAAAGAAAAAGAAAAAGAAAAGAGGGCATAAAAGAATTGAAAGAAAAGCCCCATGCAATAATAGTAACTTGGCCATACCTTTCAAGCATGGCCAAGTTCTTTTAAATTTGATGTTGCTAGGTTAGTGAATAAATCTGACCAGATTGTCTAATCCTAGTCAGATAGCCCCTAGGTTAAATTAGTGAATAAATCTGACCAGATTGTCTAATCCTAGTCAGATAGCCCTTAGGTAGAGTAATTTCTTAACCCAACAGTTTAATTTGGGTTAATAGTCCTAGGAAGATAGGTTAACATGTAGGTTAATTGCTCGATTTTCTTCACCACCCATCAAACCAGATTGATGAAAATGCTACACCATATCTCCATTTGCCTTAGAATAGTTTAGATGAAGTCCCCTTGGTGGTGTAGAGGTGAAAAATGGGGAAAACCCAAAAAATGATTCATATCCTAAGTTTTTCCCCAAGTGCATATTTCTCTGCTCCCAGCCTATGTTTCTTGCACTTATCAATGGTCTCAATCATGGCGTAGAGATCTTCGGCTCACAGCGCATTCCAGATCCCCCCGACCATTCTTCTTTTAACCAGGGGGGGTCCAGAATTGGTAATAACATGGGCGCTCATCTGGACGGCTCAAGGAGGAGCGCTTAGATCTATGGTCCACATTGGATTCCAGACCCCCCTCGTCCGTTCTGCCTTTAATGGAGGGGGGGGTCCGGAATGAGTATTAAGGTGCGCGCTAAGATCTGCGGCCAAGAAATAAGCGCACAGATCTATGGCTCACAATGAATTTCAGACCCCCCCTAATGTTCTGCTTTTAACCAAAGGGGGGGGTACGGAATGAATATTTCTTTCGACGGGTCCCTTGTTACGTGTGGCATTGTCCTATTGGCCCAGAAGTCCTATCCCCCACATGCTATTTGACAGCCCGTCACTCATGGACGTTATCCTCCACTGAGCCCACTTGTTCCACTTGCTCCCGGGGTCATGTCACATCCCATAACTGTTGTCAGTCCCTGTTGTCAGTACCTAAGTCCCTCACTCATGAACAACCCCTTTTGACGACTTTTACCTCCAATCACCAGCCTCCACGTCACCCGTCCTTATATTTTGGCCACCGTCACCTGCCATGTCACCCCCAAGTGGCCCATTGTCCATTAATAACTGGATAACATACCTGTTGTCATGATGACCATTTTCCCGCGTCCAACCGACCCAGTTTTAAATAAAATTACCATTCTCCCTCGTCATTCACTATTCGTCCATCGCACCAGAAAATTTTACTCTTATGCCTCCATCGCTTTTCCGCCACCTTCATCCACAACCAGTCTACCCCCAGTCAGTTTACCCCACTAACATCATGTTTATTGCAGGTACTATTGCTGAAATGGTGTCAAAGCCAAGACAAGCGGAAGGAGAAGAGAATCCTTTCCTTCCTCCTCCGGTCGACCTGGACAAAATTCCCTTGGTCGATAAAGATCGATTGATCATAGATACCATTTGCGAATTCAATTTCTCGGACCTCCAGTCGTGGATCCGAGAGGTGTTCTTGGACCAGAGCGACGAAATTGGACTCTGGGAGTCCAATTTGCCGCTATATCTTTTCCCCCAGAGCCACCTTCGAATTCCAAGTGAAGGACATGCATCCAGCATATCAGATGGATCTGCATAAACAAACAGGGGAGATGGTTTTTCACACATTGGCACACGCTTCAGCTTCTGCAGCAAAATTTCATATATCATTGAACAATGCTAAGACTCAACTCAAGATGGAGAAAATGTCATCTTTCGCAAAAGACAACAACATCAAGACATTGGAAGAGATCGTCCTCAAGATCGGTTATGACCTTGCGAATGTCAAGGCTGTAGAAGAGATGATTAAAAAGAAAAATGCTGACATCGCATCCTTAAGAAAACAGCTGAAACTCCTGCCCACAGAGGATTCACAAGCGAAGGAGATAACAGAAAAGGAAGGTGAGAAGGATGAGATGCTAAAGTTACTCATGGAGCATAATGCTCAGCTAAAAGAGATGGAGGCTGAGATGGAGAGACTCCTAAAGGAGAAAGAGAAGATGAAGCCAATGGAAGGCATTCCATTGAGTGCTATCCCAATTGTCGAATTGAACACAGCAACAGTGACGGCAATCCCCTCTGCCACACCAGTGTCACTACCAGAAGGAACAACAGACCTTGCCAAGTCCATGGAGAAAATGAACCTGCAAGAGACATAAATCAGTAGGCTTAAGAAAGAAGTGGAGAACCTCCAAGAGCTCAAAACTTCCTTTCAAACAAGCCTATCCAAAGAAAAGTAGGTAACATAACATCTCAGGAAGGAGTTACAGCATCTCCAAAAGCAAACAATGGTAGGGAAGACTTTGGCTGAGGTCAAAGAGATTGTATGGACAGACATCACCAAGTCCATTAATGAAATCTAGCCAATGATTCAAATCATGTTTGAACAAAATGAGTTGCTCCAGAGGAGAAAACAGGCCATTGAGAAAATCAGAGTGGAGCTGGGAGACATGCCAGCACAAGCAAATGAGATCATCAGGTTCCTGAATTCCAAGACCAGAGAGGAACTTGAAGAACTGAAAATCGAGGACAGAACAGAGACTATACTTGAGGTAAAAAGGGTTTTAACCAAGAGAAGTCTAATGCTTCAGCTTGAGAAAAAGATTCAAGTCATGGATCAAGGAGTACATAAGTTCTTCAATAAGATCGATTCTCTTCAAAAGAAAGGCCTACCCAGTCTGAAAGTCATTAATGACAAATTAATGACATTCCCTGATTACAAGAAAAGATTGACTGAAGTGTCTAAGGACAGTTCCAAGTTTGCAGGGGTACAAGGGAGCATCACAAGTAAAGCATTCATGGAGGCCCTGCAGTTGGATATTAGTATCCAACACGAGATTAAACATATATTCCTCATTAAGCCTACATTTGCTAAATATACAGACATGGATGAAGTGTACCGGAGATTACTTAANGCCAATGATTCAAATCATGTTTGAACAAAATGAGTTGCTCCAGAGGAGAAAACAGGCCATTGAGAAAATCAGAGTGGAGCTGGGAGACATGCCAGCACAAGCAAATGAGATCATCAGGTTCCTGAATTCCAAGACCAGAGAGGAACTTGAAGAACTGAAAATCGAGGACAGAACAGAGACTATACTTGAGGTAAAAAGGGTTTTAACCAAGAGAAGTCTAATGCTTCAGCTTGAGAAAAAGATTCAAGTCATGGATCAAGGAGTACATAAGTTCTTCAATAAGATCGATTCTCTTCAAAAGAAAGGCCTACCCAGTCTGAAAGTCATTAATGACAAATTAATGACATTCCCTGATTACAAGAAAAGATTGACTGAAGTGTCTAAGGACAGTTCCAAGTTTGCAGGGGTACAAGGGAGCATCACAAGTAAAGCATTCATGGAGGCCCTGCAGTTGGATATTAGTATCCAACACGAGATTAAACATATATTCCTCATTAAGCCTACATTTGCTAAATATACAGACATGGATGAAGTGTACCGGAGATTACTTAAACTCACAGTGCCCAGCCATCTCAGATGGGAAGAACTTTGTGATCTATTAGATTAGCAGATGATCTGTCACAATCCACTCACCTGTCCAGACAGAAGAGGTTGCGAAGGCACCTCGCCAATGACCTACCCCAGAAGTTCCGCATGCAGTTGTACTGAGTCATCAAACAGTTTTTGATTAGTTAAAGCAGTTAGACTAAAAATAGAATGAGCACGTCGTGATCAGTTATGACAGGAATGTTTGTAATTTGAATTATAAATACTTCAACTCTCGAAGTATTTGGGGTTGTTGATTCGCACACCCTAGCGCTATCAAACTGTAATATTTTTGAAGATCTGTCATTAATAAAGAGGAGGCACTTTTACAGGATTCTTGCGTGTGTTCACTGGTGATGTTAATTTTCTAAGCTAAATGTTTTTCTTTCTCTGTGATAATTTTGTTTTCTAGAACTAATCTTGAAGAGTAACATAATGTTACAAGATTTATCTTTGATACCCTGTTTCCGATTCTAAAGATTTTATTGTTTATGTTCTAATATCTTCAATTAAGAAATTCTTAACTGCTTGTTAGTCGAAGTTATTTCTCTTATCTTTTCTTCTGTCCATCATTTAAATTACTAAAAGATCCAGTTGAGTACATTATCTCGCCCTGTGAAAGTCTTCTTTGGTGTTTCTGGTTTTATCTCATAGTTGTTTAAACAGAGACCCCATAGCCCAATGGATGTGTAGATTGTCTCAACCAATTTATAAACCCTTTTACAACAAAACAAACTTGTTCCCTTACCTAGCCTAATATCCAAATTAAAAACAAAGCTAAATCATATAGAGAGATCCCTCTCTGAAGCTGGAAGGGCTAGATCTCATCTTTAAAAGCGGTTGGATAAAGTTACCTTTGTGGATTCCTTCTTTGTCAACCTCTGGTAAAATTTACAGAGTGCTAACAGAGCCATCGTTCGTTCCCATCATACCATCACTTTTCCATCTTCTCTCCCACTCATCTGTCCCATTCCCCTTGTCCAGGCATTAGGATGATCTGTTTGTGGGGTTGCACCTTATCTCGTGGGACGAAGGGCCTAAAGGCCCAGAAGGAATAAGCAGTTGGTAAAATATAAAAGCCTAAAAATGAAACCTCGAGATGCTTCACCTAGGGATCCACGAGAAGGCAATAAAAAGCCTCTCAGCAAGAAACACGAGGGACCCGAAAAAATAACAAACAAGACCTAATCAAGAGGATAGGGGGTCTCATCATGAGCCAACCTATTATGTTCATGGGTACCTAATACCATGACATTGCCACCATCTGGTTACCATGCCAAGGTAGTGACCTTTGGTTGCATGGCCAAGGGAAAGGGGGTCTCATCATAAGCCAACCTTATCACCATTGTGAAAGTACTTGTGGGTAAAACTGTCATCTCTGGTCACCACGCCAAGGTAGTGTCCTCTGGTTATCCCTTGAATAAAAAGAAAAAGAAGAAGAAAAATCAAATCAAGAAAAGAATAAAGGCAAAAGGGGCTTGGAAAAATTTGCATCCATGAAGGGTACAACTCGCCTTCTACAAAGGCACCCATAAGTAATATCATGCATCCCTGTCTCTCACTCTACCTGTATGTCTGGACATCCCTTGAACCACTTCACCTCGTTTACATGGCTTGGATGAAACCCCTTGGAAACTTTGCTTTCCTTATGGATACTAGCCCAATAGGGTATCTTGTCCTTTTTCTCAACCTTGTATTGTAGGCTTTTATAGAGTCTTTGAGCTATTGAATGATATATGAAGGATTTTATGCATATGTTTGATAAAATTGATGATGAAATGTGATTGACATTTCTATGATCCATGTGACTAATGAGCACATGGAGGGCGTAGTTTTTGATGTGCAGGACCATGCCCGATAGACAGGTACCACGTGGACCGGTACACATGGGGAGATGATTAGTTCAGACTTCCATGGGGCTGAAGAGCCCATCATATGGTTGTTGAGACCTCATCAGGGGCAGAGATAGGACAATGTTTGATCGAGGTCTTACACCGAAGAAATAGAGGAAGTTCCATCAAGGGCACTTTGGCTGAGCGAGACCTAGGGGGATTGACCCACTTGCAGTGGAACGTTGGCCCCACATGACCCAGGATGTCACCAGGAGGCTTGTGACATCATCATGAGCATATGGCATATGGACAGGGTTGTTGGCACATGTGGCAGTTTGGAAGATCCTAAGAAGGGCTAACGTCTGGCTTCTGGATGATGCACTAGCCCCAAAAAGAACTAACGTCTCCCTCATGAGGGCTTGATGTCTCACTTTTTGCTCATTTAGGGTTTTAAAAGAACATTTAATGTAAAAACAATATGATTTTGGTTTAATGCTTTGTTGGCTAATTTTTAGGAGATAAAATTAATTAAAGGTCATGATATAGTATATATTGAGGAGTTTTATTCTCATTTTGGAATAAGACACAACTCACTCTCCTAGTGAGATCTGATTTTTGCACCCTACTTGGGTATTTCATCTTTTGAGTGAGGCGCACTTGTTGAAGGAAGGCTTTTCTTGGCATTTTTGGCATTTCTCTTGAAGGAAGGTTTACAACTAGGGTTTGCAATGCTATTTCATCATGATATGTAAGTGTTTTTTCTGCAAAACTTCTTAATTGAATGGTTGTAGTATTATATTCTTGCATTTATTATAAATTTTTTTGATTTTAAAACCCTAGGGGACAAACACACAAGTAGGTTGTTGTCTCATGTCCCCTAAAAGAGAAATTCTCAGCCATTGAAGAAGGAAGGAAGAGCCTAGTCATTGCTACACTCTTTTTACTTCTTCCCCTGTGCTAGTTGTGCCTTTTAAAAGTCAAGAAGGAGGAGACATGCTAGGCCTAGGGTATCTACACCTAGGGCTATCATGCTTCTAAGGTTTGGTGATAGGGCCTTGCCATTGAAACACTCTCGCTCACCTCACTCTCTTGTCTTGATTTATCTTTCATGCTAGCCATTTTTCCAAGTTTAACCTAACGAAGGAGGAAAGAGCACGAGGCCTTGCTTAAGAAACACCGAAGTGAGCCTCTTTCCCCTAGGGTTTTGATTATGGGGCCCTGCCATTGCAACACTTCACAACCCTTCCCTCTAGTCCTTAGCCTATTCCCTTCAACCTTTGTTCCCTCTCTTAAATTGACTCCATTTACCCTTAGGCACTGATCTCAGGTCCCCAACGTTGAAGTGATAGTGGTCAAACAACTCTTAAAAGTTTTATAATTTGAAACCCTAACTAACTACTAATACTAATAAGGCTGACGTCATCCTTGGTTATTCCATCTTGACGCATCATTTTCCGTTGATAAGCAATTAGATGGTGTTTGAAAGCATTTATTGAGTAAGGGATTGATTGGATACATTGTTTGCTACATCATCTCGATATTTATTGATGAATTGATATTGTTCCATTGCTATATTAATCAACATTGATCTCGTGAATATCTATTGTCATAATTGCTAATATATTGATATTAGATAGTTATATGAAGTACTAACCCATTGAATTATAGCCTGCATATATTGTTTTTCTATTGTCTTGTTCCGGGCAGGTGTTCTCATTTTGGGCTACACTTCATTATTGGTTGTTTAGCCGGACTATCTGATCTTGGTGGTAACCTATGAGGAGGGACTTTTACTTTGACCTTTATACCTTGGCCTCTTCAAAACCCTAGGTTACCAGGGATGTCTCCCCTTGGCCTAACCTCCCTAAATAGAAAGAACCTCCCCATTGTGGTGCCATTGGGTGGGGTAGGTTCCTGTTACGCCAGTTTGGCCTCTATCTTCTATCCATTTGACCTAGCTACAAACTGTTTGATAGCAAGGCCTACATAGGTTAGTGTCTGATCATGTAGCATGTATCCTTGGTTTCGAGTAGCATGAAGTGCTGGCCATAATACATCACAACTATCCCTGGTTTCGAGCAATGTGGTATAAAGTCCACTTTGGTGAAGGAATGTGGTATGAAGTCCACTTTGGTAGAGGAATGTGGTATGAAGTCCACTTGGTAGATACAAAGGTGTCTACTCGTATTCTACGGAGAATTTGAATCTTTGATTAACAGGGGAAATGTGAGATATTAAGCTCATAGTCAGACCAAGTTTTGTTTAAGGGGGAGTGTGAAGTCTATTGCATTTTTTCATTGGATGCTCGTGATAAGCAAAATTGCATTGGTGTCCTTAACTAGTTACTTAGATAGTTTACCGTTACAGGAGTTGGTAACGTCTTGTAACCATATTGCAACCATATTGTGTAACAGTACATGTATGTTGCATTAATTCTGTCTCTGCTTAATATTTTCAAAACCAACCTGATTCAACTGAAAATTTTGAAGATAAAGGCCATCATTAGATTGGTTCATACACTGTCTCTGATATGGATCTACATATATCCATACATTTGCACGACAACGTCTCCAGGCGATCCAACTGTGCCCACATTTCCAATATCCAGTTGTGTTTCTCTGATTTTCAAATGAGCGTCGGTGACGAGACCTTTGTCAGCATAGGAAACTAGAATTATCTCTTTGATCGGAATTGTCTTCCCATCCATACTGCAGGCCTCAAATATATCACAAACACTGGGTCGATGGACAAAGTAGTGAATATTATTTACATTGATCAGAAATAGTTAATCTTTAAAATTATGAGGGTAAAGATAATTCAACTCAATCATAGGATAGGGTGATGTAGGTTACGGTGTTTATTTTCACTAGAGTTACTTTTGCCAATTTACTTGGATAAAGATATGTAATATATTGGGTGCTTAATATAAAGTTAATTTTTAATATTTAAAAAATATTAATAAAAAAATATTTTAATATCAATTATAAATAAAAATATATCAATGTTCACTTTAATATTAATTTTTTCCTATTATATAAAATAATTCAAAGTAAAATATTTATTATTTCACCAATAATTCATTCTTATATTTAGTATGAGGGAGATGTGTAACTCCTTGAATGCTTAAGATAGAGATGATATATAACAATTTAAAAAATATTAATCACAAAATAATATTTCATTGCCATCCATAAATAAAATATTTCAATGGCCACTATAAACAAAATGTTTTTGTATCAACTTTATATATATAATAACATTTTTTAATCCACCCATAAGTTATTTCCACATCTTTTATGAAGGAAAGAACGTTTTAAAACATTTCAATAATGTGTTGTTCAATATGAGGGAGATGTACAATTCCTTCAATTCTGAACATTGAGTTGAAATATGATTTTATTTTTTTTTAATCTTAATTTGGTTCCTAGAAATGACAATCGTACTCTACATGTATCTAATTGCAAGTTTAACTACATAATCCACTTATTAGTTTTATGTACCTTTCATCTATATAAATACAAATGTCTACCCACCTCCCTCTCAAATTTATGTACACAACCCACCTCCTAGTCTTGTCCATCATCCATCTATATAAATGCAATTTTATGTCCACAACCCTAAATTTTATGTACACAACCCTAAATTTTATGTACAAATGGAAAGATATAGTCTATCAACTCAAATAAAAATATCTCATATCTACACTTTGCGACATGTCTTTTTAAATCAATGATCATGACATATGACTGATAAATGATAAATAGATAGACACATATCTCCATTTTAAGTATACATATAAGTACCTCCATTTTAAGTAAATATAAACTCCATTTTAAGTAAATATGAATAATAAATGATAAACAGATAGACACACCTCCATTTTAAGTAAACAGATAGACACACTTCCATTTTAAGTAAATAGATAGACACACCTCAGTTTTAATTAAATATGAATGATAAATGATAAACAAATAGATACACACCTCCATTTTAAGTAAATATGAATGATAAATGATAAACAAATAGACACACCTCCATTTTATCTAAACAGGTAGACACACCTAAGTTTTAAGTAAAGATGAATGATAAATGATAAACAGATAAACACACACCTCCATTTTCACCTTCATTTTAAGTAAATATGAATGATAAATGATCAATAGATAAACACACCTCCATTTTAAGTAAACAAATAAACACACCTACATTTTAAGTAAATATGAATAAAAAATTATAAACAAATATACACGCCTTCATTTTAAGTAAAGAAGTGAGTGAGAGGACCAGGTTTCCCACATGGATGCATTATGTCTTCCAGAGATAATGTTGCCTTGCGTAAAAATTCCATATTCCATAAATTAAGAGTGGAAGGAAAAGATGTAGCTCGACAGAAAATTCAATAGGTACTCATATGGGAAAATTCAATACAATTTTATTAACATACTTTGCATGATAGTTTAAATCGCTCAAGCTTTCCAAACGCATCATAGTTTACATGATGAAGCTTTCCAACAGTACATAATAATTGCTGATAGGTTTCAAACTGCCAATAATAATGACTTCTTAACCTGCCCAACTTACCCAAAATATCAAATATTCATTTTATTTATTTTTATGTGATTGATAGGTTCCTTGTATTATGCAAACCACACAGTACATAATAATTGCTGATAAGTTTCAAACTGCCAATAATAATGACTTCTTAGCCTGCCCAACTTACCCAAAATATCAAATATTCATTTTATTTATTTTTATGTGATTGATAGGTTCCTTGTATTATGCAAACCACACAGTACATAATAATTGCTGATAGGTTT
>SNQJ01S0082965.1:0-18511 GCA_010110895.2 Picea sitchensis
AATATATCTTTCTTCTGAGTTTGGAAATTTCAGCAAGTACACTTCTTTGGAAAAGGTTCGCACCTCTCTTGGGTGCTAGTGTTCTAGGGTTTGAACACCCTCTTGTGTTCTAGGTCTTTCTCTTGAAGAATATAACAAAGGATTTGGCTAGGTTTTCTTCCTTTGTTGAGAAGGGTTTCCCAGGATACATTTTGTGTTCTTGTCCATGGTGCTTCTTCTTGTGATCTTGGTTGTTGCAACATTTATGGTTATGGTTAAATGATAAAATTGAATGAACTTCATGGTTAACCTAATGATTATGAAAAATCAACATTTAGAACATGCTTTCAAGGCTCAAACTTCTTTCTGTGGAGGAAGAGTAAACATAGGTAGAAGTAAAATAGGTAGAGGTAATCATCATGCATAAGAGAGACCCATAAAACAACACCCAAGATAGTCACAACAGTATAAAAACTCACAAAATCAAAGATAAAGACACAAAAAATGGACAGAAAAGTATAGAAGTCAAGGCTACTATTGCAAAAAGTATGGTCACTATGAAAGTGACTACAGAAAGAAGTAGTCAAATCAAAACAAAGGTAGAGAAAATGTCTCCAACAATGAAGGAGAAAATTCTGAAGAAATTTTCCTTTCCTTCCATACCTCTGAGGAGGGTCTCCAAGGACCTTTGGTTGTTGGAAAACAACCGCAACAACCATATAGAAGGTAAAAAAAAATGATTTATAGCATTTATATTTCTATCAAATTTGAAATTACTCTTGGTGATGATTCTCAAGTCAAAGCTCTAGGAAAATTTACTATGTATGTTTTAACTAAACAAGATCAGAAGAAAGACATACATGATGTCTATTATGTTCCAAACCTTAAATACAATCTCATAATTGTAGGAAAATTAGTGGAGCATGGATATGATGTCATATTCAAAGGCTCAACATGCTTAATTCTGGATAAACCTCCTAGTAGGAAACTAATTGCAAAAATTCAAATGACCAAGAATAGGATGTTTCCATGAAATTTAAGAAGTGTCAATTTGTCCCAACCATATGCCCAAAATGTCTCAAATATGGATGAAAATATATTATGGAATTATAGGATTGTTCATCTCCCTTTTATGAGTCTTATTCTTCTCCACAAACACTTAATGGTCAAAGGACTACCTATTTTGAATGAACAAGACAATCTGTGTGAAAGTTGTATACTTGGAAAGCATAAAAGAGACATCTTTCCAACATCATCCTCCTATAGAGAAAAATAACATTTAGAATTGGTTCACACAGATCTCTATGGACCGATGCAAACCCAATCCATTAGTGGAATTTTTTATTTTCTAGCCTTTATTCATGATTTCAGCAAGAGAATTTGGATTTACTTTCTTAAAAATATGTCTGAAACCTTTTCGAGGTTCAAAGATTTCAAAGCTAAAGAAGAAAAACAGAGTGGCAAATTTGTAAAAGTGCTCAGGTCAGATGGAGGAGGAGAATATAATTCAAAGGATTTTGCATATTTTTGTAGAAAACATGGCATTATAATGCAAACTACAAATAGGTATACTCCACATCAAAATGGAGTGGCTGAAAGGAAAAATTAGGCCATCATGAACATGGCCAGGAGTATGCTCAGAGAAAATAATTTGTCCAATGAATATTGGGCTAAAGCAATTGCTTGTCCAATTTACACCTTGAAAATATCTCTAACAACAAGTGTCAAAGATAAAGTACCTCAAGAGGCATGTAGTGGCACAAACTTAATTTTTTCTCACTTCATAACTTTTGGCTGCATTTCTTTTGCACATATCCCTGAAGAGTTGAGAAAGAAACTTGACAACATGAGTGAAAAATGAATATTTGTATGATACAATGAACAATCAAAATCCTACATATTATATAATCCAATCACCAATAAATTTATAGTGAGCATGGATGTCAAATTATTAGAGAATAAATCATGGAGTGGGAAAGAAAATGAAACATTGGATAGTCAAAATCCACTGCATCAAATAGATGAACAAATTGAAAATTTAGAACAAAAAGTACATCCACAAAGACTGCCAATATTACAAGTACAAAGAAAACAAGAACATTATGGAAATGGTTCTTCTTTTAATAGTGAATCATATGCTTATGTAGAAAATACGAGAATAAGAAGCATACAGGAAATTTATGAGCAGAACAATGACATTGAGAAACAAACTCATTTTTCCTTACTATCATCTCAACCAACTTACTTTGAAGAAGTAGTAAAAGAGGAACATTGGGTACAAGTGTTATACAATTATTTTCCACCCGATCACTTGATGGGAATCATCTAGGGCTTAACAGCTTGAAAAAATGAATTGCACCACTTTTCCCCTAAGTTTGCAGTACCCTTTTTCTTGGTTGTTGGTTTCCCCTTTACATCCTATGACTAGAAAGTGTTGGTCGCTACTTGACCTCTTGCAAAGGGTAATCGATCGCTCCATGAAAGAATGAAAGGTGCAACAAGGTTTGTTACTCCCTATTTAGGATTGGTTTTGTGATATGATATTAAACCCCATATTCTTCGTGGCTCAACCTTGAGAATCTTTTCATCTTGGGCATGGAGATCTTATCCAAACTACCCTTTGATATTATCTCTATTATCCTATATATTGAGGGTATCTCATGGGAAAAGGGGAGAGAAAGGAGAAATCAAACTTGTTATGATAGTTTGATTACAGAGCTTGTGAAAGGAACTTGAGAAAGGGCTGAATCAACTTCCTTGATTGTAAGTTGTCAACCATTTTTCCATTAATAAAATATGTACATGATTTTCCTCCTTACTTGATTGTATGTAATTGTTATGATCTTTGTAGGGATTTAATATTCTTATGTTATGTCACTAGATCTATTATCTAGCTATACATGATGCGTTTGATCTTGTGAAAGGTTTCTTTGTGTCTCTATGTGTGCAGATCTGTGTTGGTAAGAGTGAAGGGCATATTCAAGAGAGCTAATAGCTAAGGATTGTGCATGGAAAAACGTCTGATAATCGGGTAAGCCTTTCATTCCATCAACTCATATATTTTTTTCATGTATAATTTAGATCTAGGAAAATATGTTGCTTGCATCTCTATTCTGTCTTAGGTATAGGAAGAGCCTAAGGGAGGTAAATCCTGTAGGGTTCATTTACCCTACAAAAGAATGGTGACTCCACTGGGGAATTCATTGTTGTTTAATCAATTTATTTATGAATGTTTTAATTCATATTCTCAAGATCTTTGCCCGTTTTAAGCCCTTCTTTTTGTTTTCATTCTGTCCATAAGTCTTTTCTGAGTATGTTTGAAAGTGTTAAAACCCATATCTGATAGATTTGTCTTAAATCTATTAGTTTTATCACTTGCACGATCATGGTCACAGGTTATTTATGCCCACAAAGTGAGAAAAATCTTGTGGTCGCTAGGTGCTCCATTGCAGGGAGAAACTAGGCCCTTTTGGTCGCCATGTTTTCCATTGTAGGGAGCGAACACCCTGAGAATCACACTGCTAGGAGTGGATAGGTCCTTATGTTCTCCATATAGTCCTCTACAGGGGGTGACCAATGATTTTTGGTCCCTCTTCTTCCATTAACAAGGTGCAATCGGGCTCTAAAATCTATTTTTTGAAGGGGCATCCTTCAAACAAACCCCAGATCTTTGTCTATCCTTCCTTGCAACATTTTTCAAATTCATTTTGAAATCTTTCCTTTTGTGTTCCATTTCATGTATTATATTATAAGCACTTTATGTTTTGTGGGTACGGTTTAGGTCATCTAATCCCATTCCTTCAGACTTTTAGTGCTAATGGTACTTTTGTGAAGAGAGTTCATTTGTTTTTAAAAATATTTTGGGTGTTCCCTTAGATTTGCTTCCATTGTTTAAACAAAGCCAACTCTCCTGATTTGCATCTCATCTTAGAGTGCAATCCTTTTTCAAGTTATTTGAAAACGTTTTCTAGCATTGAAATCTTAAGTTTTGCATTGACGACATTCTTGTGCTTGAATATTTTATTCTTTGGGTGCTTGTTTTCTCCACCTTCATTTGCGTTTGGGTTATTTTCAAAGTGTCATTGAATACTTTAATTTTGATTCAAAGAAAAAAAATGTCTCTTTTGAGTTTTTCATGTGATTTGGAAAGAAGAAAACAAGAATTTTGCATCCTACTGTCATAGTTAGAGTGTCTTGGTATATAGTTGAAAAGGGTTTGTATTTTTTTTGGATTTTAGAAACATTTATTTCCATTAAAAAGTAAAATTGAAAAGTTGCATGATATTGAGTGTTTGTTTATATTAATAAGAAAATAACTCTTCTCCTTCTTGTAGATAGAATTCATCGAAAATAAATGATTTCATTTCATTCTTTTTTCATTCTATTGGAGTTGAGTCTCACACATCATTAGTTTCATCTCCATGGATCTTTCTGAGTAAAAAAAACCATGAAAATCAACCAATGAGTTAATAAAATTAACTAAACATTTTTGTTTATAGTACACCAACAATAATTTAGAGATAGGGTATTTGGACTAGGAAAAGTGAGTAAATTTTCCAAGACTACTAAACAAGACTGTAGAAAACTAAAGAGTGACAAAAAAATGGACATTGAGAATAAAAAATCCTTCTCCTATTGTGTCACTATTGTAAATCCTTCAATCCTATCCCAAGTTGTTCTTAAGGGGGGATGTTAGGATATTTAGACACTTAGGAGTTAGTAAGATCTACTTGGTCTATTGTGTCGTTAAGTAAAAATGTGTTTTCTTGGGAGTGTTATACCTGAAATTAGTTCCACTGACAAGAAATGATTTTATTTTTATTGTCATGAAGTGATATTGAGAGTGTTATGCCTGAAATGTGGTTATTTAGTTCTCATCCTCAAATACATGGGATTAGGGAACATATACATTTCCTAATCATGGTTGTGAGATTCATAAAATAGTTGTATTGGGATACAATGCTATTTTTTAAATTAAAAAGAGATATGTGATTGATGGATATTATTTGTATGATGTTGCATGATGTGTTTATTTTGTTATCAATGTATCTCTATGTTGTGTAGTCTTAATATTAATGCTTTTAAACAATAGTAAACCTCCACCTCCATATTAGGCCCTCTTTTGGTTAGTTGTACTTGGCATTTTTCTAGAGGCATGTATTGATATTTTTCTAGGTGTAGCATGCTAGGATCTTAAGCACATAAAATGATCACAAACCACATATTCAATAAATCCATTATACTTCATTAATAAAAATCTTAAGTTACTGAAACACAATGCAATGATCCTTTTATGAGAGGATCAACTCTTGTCCACTTGCCTCTTCAAGGGGAAAACCTCCCAATGAGCTAGAATTCAATAAATGATTCATAAGGGGGACTTCATCCTTATTTATAGCTAGTTAGCAAACACTAACCATAATCAAACTCTAATTACCTAGTGGACCTTCATTAATGAGGCCACATTATATTTATTCAATGCTAACTACCTAATATGTTGTATTTAATAATAAATATAATTGTCAACCTAATTCACATTACATCAAATACCACCATACTTATCCTATTCTTAAATCTAATGGGCCCATATGACCCTATTACCCCCCTAGGGAACATCCCACCATTACGTCACCCTTTGAGAAGAGTTCTCCTTGCTTGCACCTACATAAGGAGTACTTCATCCTTATTTTTAGCTACCTAGCAAACCTTAACCATAACCATAACCAAATGATAACTACCTGCTAGGACTTCTTTAGTGAGGCCATATTACAATTATTTAATGCTAAATACTTAGTGGGCCTTATTTAATAGTGGACCTTAGAGTTGACATTATATTAATTGTCCACCATACATGATCTAATAGGCCCATAGGTACCTATTATACCCTTACGGAGGATCCCACCCGTAATACCCCTAGATCGAACCCCAAGTTGTAAATTTACATATAGGATGGTGAGCCAAGATATTTTGGGCCTGAGCAGCATTGCAAATATGCTTGAGGTCAGAGTGCCTATTTGGTTACAAGGATGGAGAGCCAAAATTATAAAAAGGCAACGAGCTTATCTTTGTAATATGTAATCACTCTGATTATTAATAAAATACATTATTGTTGCAGACCAACCGGACAAGAAGAGTATGGGGGGATAGAACTCCACAAGAGGAAAGCGAGGGGGATAAAGGACTTAAGAGAGAGGATTAAGCTAGGGGGATAAGCCAAGGAAAATAATAAAATATTCCTTAAATATTCCAAGCTTAAGTTTTGATATGCTGATGTTTTATCCTAAGTCTTGGAGAGGGACAAATTTCCAAGAGAGAGAAAGTGGTTATTCTTGTGCCACTTGTCATGTTGTTTGTAGGCATTCTTATGTTGGAGAATTAGTTTGTTTGAGGATTCTCTACATCATTCTACCATTTTCATTCTGGGAGGAAGGGAACCTTAGAATCTTGCCATCTGTACCTTATGGCCATCACCATTTTTCGTACCTGTATGGGGAAAGCTTTGGGGAGCGACTAGTAACAAGGAAACCCAGATCTTGGGGCTGAGAAAGCGGGTTTTCAAGCATGTTCTCATCTGAAGAGGAGGGTTGTCAGACCCATAAGTAGTCCCTCTAGTGAGATAATTATTTAAGATTGTTTGGCAGTGTGCTGGGAAATTAGTTGCAAATCTCTGAGACTTTCTGTCCATCTATTGCTAAATCCCTTGAAGGGAAGTGAGATAGTTGAAGGAATGTTGAGAAGAGAAGGGGTACACTTCCTGGGGTGGTACATGCATGTGGGAAATGGGAGGCTATAGGATAGTTGCAGCAATGGGCACCTTAACCTGAGATTTATTGTGCTAATTAGAACTTACTCTGGTTTAGGAAGCCTTCCCTAGTAGATTTTCTAGCCTTAGATGGGGGTGACCTGCTGCTGAGAATTTATGAGCATTAGAGTCTATGGTTGGGAGGAATGTTTAAGGTCTGCACACAGTTGGTTATTTACCATTAAAATATAAGTGTTCTTATTATATTTTTTTATGCCAATTACTATGTGTATGCTATGTTAATTATGTATGTTTAAAATGTACATATTTATGCATGAATTCTTTCTATTGGAACTGCATATTGTAGCATATGTAGGGAATTTTAGGTAATGATTGCATCAGATCTAATTTGATTTGTTGGTAATGAGAAACAATACATTATGATATGAAAGTCATAAATTTGGGCAGAATTCAAAGAAATTTGAAAATTCAGTTGTGAAAGAAGTCAATTTTTGTGTAGCATGGCCCAACCTGGGTGGCTAGAGACATTACAAAGTGGTATCAAAGCCATAGGTTCAATACTGAGCTTGCATGGCCCAACTAACATAACACTAGAGATATAAGTTGCATAAATTTAAATTTCAGAGAATGTCTCTGATATGTTTGACAAAAGTATCCCTATGAAATTGGGAAATAATTCATGGGGAATTTGAGAAATTCAACACTGGGGTTAAAAATACCCAATTCTAAATCTCAAATTGGGAATTTTCAACCTGTAACTGAGAAAAATTCATAAATTGCAGAGGGCCCATGGTGAAATTGAGAAAAATCCCCAATAATGCAATGGGAATTCATGGGAAATTAAATGAGGAAGAGTCAAATTTCATATACGAGAGTCAAATTGACGTATGTAGGGTTGGAATTGGTTGTATTAAGCTTGGATTTAGAACTACAATGGAGATCAAGCCAATAATTTTGAATTGGGGAATTTTTACAAATTGGAAAAAATTGGGTACTTTTCTGTACAGTGACATCAACATGATGGGGGGGCACATGTCAGTTGACATGGCAGAAGAATGGCGTGTACTGCCATGGTGGAAGAGGGTAGGTGATAAGGAGCTGCATGGCAGGGCACCTCCATGTTCTGTGAAACCTTGAATCTAGAACTATGGTGAGAGTTCAAGAATTGACTAAGTAAAGGAATGGATCGATCAGATGGAGAAGGTCGAGAGTATGTGAATAAATAAGGAAATGTGCGCAAACCCACATACCTGTGGTGAAGTTTCAAAATTTGACTAAGTGTTAAGACATCGTGGAGCACGATGAGATCATGAAATTTGATTAAGTGTCAATACTTTGCGGGTGTGATGGGTATGGCGGAGAAGTAGTGTAACATTCTGCAGAGTGTGATAAATCTCAAGAATTTGTCTAAGTGTAAAGTGGATACAACTAAACACGACGGTGCATTTTGGAGGAGGCAAAAGTTGTAATGAGAGAAAAATTGACTCATGAAATTGCGATAAAATGAAAAGTTTTCTAAGTATTGGAAATATACAAGGGAAGATTCGTGAAAGACTTAACACATTTGCAAGTCAACCTAGGTACGAAATGAAGGTGGCAGAATGTGACGGTTCATTTCTTAGGCCGAAAAAAAGTAACAAGAGTGGATAATGTGATTATGAACCCACGACAAACTTAGGAAAAGTTTCTAAGTGTGGGTGAAATATTTTGACGACTGAGATTAAATTTGAAGGAATGATTGGACGATTGTTAAGCATTGAAGCTATGTTGCTTGTGCTAATGGATATTTCTTCCCTTTCCCATGCTATCAATAAGTTTCTGCTAAAAACTCAAAACTTAGCATGAGCATAATCGTGGGAAAGGTCATGGATAGAGGAGTCCATGTATTCACTCAAAAATGTAAAAAGAGACATTAAGATTCACAAGAAATCAGAAATAATATTTCTGGTGCATTTGAAAAGAAGAATGATGCACAAAGTGGTGGATTTTTTAAATTATTCTTGTCTCGCAAATCATGTTGCGTGCACATTTTTCAAAATGAAGAGCACAAATAGAACCAAGTAGAATTCAACAGAGAGATTTGAGATTAGAGGGATGGAATATGCACAGAGAACTTACAACTATGAAGATGAAGTCATAGTGTTTGGTATGGGCATGGGTAATGCAAGGATAGAATCCAATGAACATGGGGAAGGAAGAGATGAGAGCGTGAATTTGGTGGAGACTATAAAGGGTCTGCAAGGAGATGTGCAAAGCTATAATGTTGATAATGAGAAGCTTATGAAGGCTAAAAAACACCAAGATGGATTCAACATCAAGATGTTGCAGAGATTGGACAAAATAGCGAAGAAAATGGATAAGGAAACACAAGAAAATGGAGAAGAAAATGGATAAGGAAATAGTTCTATTATTTGAGGATGAAATCCTTCCTCCATGTCCAAGAATGTTGGGAATTAGAGGAAAATGGCTTCACAGATCCACCCCCAACAGACCTAAATGACATGACAAATGCACAAAGAAATTATCTTGCATAACAAAGGAAGAAAGAAAACAAATCCAAGTATTGGATTCAAAATTCAATAGATGACTCTATTTTTTCCAAGATAATAGGTGCTTCCACTACAAAATAATCTTGGTATATTCTCAAATTAGCATACTAGGGTAATGATAAGGCAAAGATAGTAAATATTCATAAATTAGGAACGCAATTTGAAACCGTGAAGATGATTGAGATAGAGAATGTTGACCAGTTCATGATCAGAGTGATGGGCATCATAAATCAGATCAGGATTAATGGCGAATGAATTGAATATTAGAGGATTACTGAAAAAGTCCTCAGAATCTTGCCCAAGAAATTTGAAATGGTTGTAAATTCGATTTTAGAATCTAAAGATATATCTAGTTTCTCAGTAGAAGAATTAATGGGATCAGTTCTCTCACATGAAACCAGACTCAACTTGGAAGAAGGGTCTTTGGTGTTGATGATTGCAGCTATGTGAGACATTCTCCAGCTTACAAACCTGTGAGGTGTGGATTATTGCATCTATGTGAAGTGTTTCTCTCAGCTTACAAATCTGAGAGAAAGCCCCTAATAAGGGTACGGGGTTCCTACCCGAGATAGATCTAGGAACATATAGATGACCTCCTCCATTCAGAGAGTTGACAAGAACTCTAGATGATTATCCAGTGGGAAAGGCGATCTGTTGAGTTAGGACGTTCCTGTGGCTAAGCACAAGGTGAATGTGTGAAATCCCAAATTCCTAGGTGCATCATCATGAGAACATAAATGAAGATGATGTATTAGCCTCCGCTGAGAAACATATTTGACGAGAAGACTCTAGAATATTCTCCTGTGTGAGGCAGTGGGAAAGAAGATCTATAGAGTGGACATGCCCGTGGACGAGCATAAGTGAACGTGTGAAGATCTGGTTCTTCTTTGTAATGTAGTGAATCAGAGCTATGACATCCCTATGGATGTGCTCCTAGTGGATGAGCACTAGTGGGTGTATCATATCCTTTGCTATATATTGCTCAAGGGTCAGAACTACCTGTAACCCTAATTGTTATTTAAATGGTACAGGTCGACCCTACCTTAATGTGTTTAATAATAATTGTAAAAGATAATTAAACTGGATAATAATAATAATAATAATAATAATAATATGTATTAGAGAGGTCGTCCATGTTGAGCCAATAGACACTTCAGTTGATAGGACAAGTCTAATATAAGTAAAGGGAAATTCCCCATTGTGGAAATATAAATTTCTTGTGAGTTTGGAAATTTCAGCAAGTACACTTCTTTGGAAAAGGTGTGCACCTCTCTTGGGAGCTAGGGTTTTAGGGTTTGAGCACCCTCTTGTGTGCTAGGTATTTCTCTTGAAGAATATAGCAAAGGATTTGACTGGGTTTTCTTCCCTTGTTGAGAAGGGTTTCCCAGGATACATTTTGTGTTCTTGTGCATGGTGCTTCTTCTTGTGATCTTGGTTGCTGCAACATTTATGGTTATGGTTAAATGATAAAATGGAATTAAATCCATGCTTAACCTAATGATTATGAAAAATCAACATGGTATTAGAGAACAGATCTTGAAATAACCCATTGCATAAGCATCTACCAAGTCTCAACCTTTACCAGTCATCCCTCCTCTTTTGCAGAACCGTATGACCCTCCCAGGGTTTCCACAAAATCCGTACAACCCTCCTTTTTGAGGTGTTTCAGCCATTAATACTTGAACGTCAAGGAAAATTTTGTCATGGGAGAGTACAAAATCCTCCAGGGCATCTCCATAGACTCTCAAAATGAAATTCTGAGCATTTTGAAATTTTGGCCCTAGGGTTTCTGGGGTTTCGCTAATTTCTGCAGAAATTTCAGAATTAGGGTTTCTGCAATTCCTTGAAGGAGTTCTTCATCTCACCATTTTTCTCCTATATTTAAAAAGGCTTATTGTTGGAAGTCATAATTCCAACTAAACCTAAAAGTGCTAGCCTAGCCTAGCCTAGCCGTTAGGTTTACTAGCCAAGTTGACAAGGGTTTGTGAAGAATCCAAAAATGAGCAAAATCTATGATGGAAAATAAGCTTGATGGATCAAGAATCTTCAAGTTCCTGGAAGACATGGATCCAAAGGAATTCTTATTGTGGGTGATACAAAGAGGCATCACTGTGACATACCTCCTTCATGAAGATGTCAGAGGAAAGAGATCAACCATGTGCCTTTGGAGAAATCATATCAGCACCCTCAGGTGTGCACTTGTATATATATTATTTGTATCATTGTCATGAGGGTAATTGCAGGACGAAGGAACCTTTTGATGAATTCTTGGATCCAGAGGGATCTCAGTGCATTCAGAGGAACAAACTGGAAGTGAAGACTCTAGGTTTGATTATTGACATTGTCATTCCTCTAAACTATAATTCTAAGTTTGCTACATTACAAGTAGGTGTTGTAAATGGGACAACACTCCTTAAAATTGTTTTGATTTTAGAGATGCACTCATTATTCTCCTTTAGGGTATATTATTGTTTTGGTTCCTCTTGTTTTCTTGTTCTAGACAGGTCAAGAACAAAGGAAGATGCTTATCCTTCAAAGGGAGTCACATTGACTTAGAGGGATTCAAAACTATTTAAGAAAGAGGAAGAATAGAACCATCCTTGAGACAATCAATGTAATAATGCATGATCATGATCTTTCTATGATTCCATGGGCAGAAGCATGCATGAAACAGTATATGTTCAAAATAAGAGTTTTCACCAGAATAAAATACTTCACGAGAGTGAAGCTTAAGATTGAACACTTCTGGTTATTTGGGTGCCCAATGTATTTTCATGTACCTAAAGAGAAGAAGTTCAAGCTAGATCCTTTAAAAAAAAGGATACAGTGAATCTTCAAAGACATTCTAGATCGACATCCCTGGTCAGAGACAAATTGAGACAAGCATAAATGTTGTCCTTGAAGAAGAGATAGTCTTTCAAAATTTAGAGAATCTCAGATGGAGATTGACAGTAAGACAATACCTTCTCCCCCTTCAACAGTTCGGAGGGAGAAAGGCATTATTCCAGTTGATCCAGTTGCTCCAGTTGATATGTTCATAGATATTGCAGTAGGGATTAAAATGCCTACCTAAACTCACTCTGCAAGTGATAGAGAAACATACAAGCCTCTCAAGGCACATCCCGAGAAAGCAAACAAGATTTTCAATCTATCCTTTAGTCATGAGACACTTCATTAATGTTGAGCCTCCTTGTCTTAGAGAAGTAACAGGAGAATAGGTATGGAAAGATGCCATAACAGAAGAATACCAATATATCTTAAAGAATGATGCTTAAGATATTATTTAGGGACCAGAAGGGCAGTCTACGGTAACTTCCAAGTGGATCTATAAGATCAAACATGCAACTGATGGAAGTGTCTAGAAATAAAAAAAGAGATCTATAGCCAAAGGTTTCTCACAAACAGAGGGAGTTGTCTATGATGAGATACTTGATCCAGTAAAAACGATACACTTCCATCCGTACTACCATAAATGAGTTGGAAACTATATCAGATACATAAATTCTTGATGAGTTTGTATTTCAGCAAGAGTGTTGTTGATTCAAACTTATATCATTACAGTGTTGATAACGAAATCCTGATTTTGAGAACTTATTCAGAAATCCTTGTTGTTGGATTCAATTAATCCTTGACTTCTGAATTCAAGATGAAGAACTTGAGTATGATGCTATACTTCTTGGGACAAGAAGTATGACAGAGGATCAATGAGATTTTCCCGAGTTAAGGAAAATATACAGTGAAAACATTAAAGAAGTATGAAAGAATGAAAAATCCATCGTGATGGATTTAAAAGAAAAATATTGATGATGATTCAGACGAGAGTAATCCACAGCTGATTGGATCACTGATGTATCCGGTTAACACCACACTTGATTCATGCCATGAAATGAATGTTTTTAGTCACTTTATGAGTCAACCGAGACAGACTCACTAGACAACAACAAAACATGTATTAAGATATATACAAGACACAACTGGATATGGCATGAGCTATGCCTCCAGTGAGAACTTGAGTTTGTAGGATATTCCGATTCATATTGAGTAGAAAGTACAGTGAATTGAAAGAGCACATCCAGTTAATGTTCTACCATGAAGTTTTTCATCGTTTCCTAAATACAGTAGAAAACAAAACTCTGTGGCCTTGAGTGCACCAGAGACAGGGTATATATAGCAGTGAGTATGTGAAGCAATGTGTCTTCACAAGCTTTTGACATATTTACTTGACCATGAGATGGATCCTATGATGATAACCAAGAGCCATGTATAAATCTCTGTGAGAATCCAATGTTTCTTGATGAATCGAAACATGACGAAATGAAATATCCTTATATCAGATATATGATGCAGAGGAAAAATCGTACACATACAATACCTTACTACACTTGAGCAGATTGCAGACATATTCACCAAACTAACTTGGTGAAGAATTCCTTCTTAGTTGAGAGGGATTATTGATGACTCCAGCCAAGACAAAATTCAAAGTACATCCGTATGAGACTTGGCATGATGAAGAATGCCTCCCTAGATGAGAGGGAGTATTGATGATTGCAGCTATGTGAGACATACTCCAGCTTACAAACCTGTGAGGTGTGGATCATTGCAACTATGTGAAGTATTTCTCTCAACTTACAAACCTAAGAGAAATCCCCTAAGAAGGGTACATGGTTCCTTCCTGAGAAATAGATGGGAACGTAGAGATGACCTCCTCCATTTAGAGAGTTGAGAACAACTCTAGATGATTATCCAGTGGGAAAGGCGATTTGTTGAGTTAGGATGTGCATGTGGCTGAGCACAAGGTGAAAGTGTGAAATCCCAAAGTGATGGGTGCATCATCATGATAATAGAAATGAAGATGATGTATTAGCCTCCTCTAAGAAACATAGTTGACAAGAAGACTCCAGATGATTCTCCCGTGTGAGGTAGTGGGAAAGAAGATCTGTAGAGTGGATGTGCCTATGGATGAGCACAGGTGAACGTGTGAATATCTGGTTCCTCTGTGTAATGCTATGAATCAGAGCTATGATA
Source organism: Picea sitchensis (assembly GCA_010110895.2). NCBI lineage: Eukaryota > Viridiplantae > Streptophyta > Pinopsida > Pinales > Pinaceae > Picea > Picea sitchensis. The sequence continues at coordinate 14,317 of SNQJ01S0082965.1, forward strand.
TCCCTATGGATTTGCCCCTAGTGGATGAGCACTAGTGGGTGTATCAAATCCTTTGCTATATATTTTTCAAGAGTCAGACCTACCTGTAACCCTAATTGTTATGTAAAGGGTATAGGTCGACCCTACCTTAATGTGTTTAATAATAAATGTAAAAGATAATTAAACTGGATAATAATAATAATAATAATTGTTATTATTATTATAATATGTCTTAGAGAGGTTGGCCCTGTTGAGCCAATAAACACTTTAGTTGATAGGACAAATATAATATAAGAAAAGGGAACTTCCCCATTGTGAAAATATATCTTTCTTGTGAGTTTGGAAATTTCAGCAAGTACACTTATTTGTAAAAGGTTCGCACCTCTCTTGGGCGCTAGTTTTCTAGGGTTTGATCACCCTCTTGTGTTCTAGGTCTTTCTCTTGAAGAATATAACAAAGGATTTGACTGGGTTTTCTTCCCTTGTTGAGAAGGGTTTCCCAGTATACATTGTGTGTTCTTGTGCATGGTGCTTCTTCTTGTGATCTTGGTTGCTACAACATTTATGGTTATGGTTAAATGATAAAATTGAATGAACTTCATGCTTAACCTAATGCTTATGAAAAATCAACATTTGGAACATGCTTTCAAGGCTCAAACTTATTTCTGTGGAGGAAGAGTAAACATAGGTAGAAGTAAAATAGGCAGAGGTAATCATCATGCAGAAGAGAGACCCATAAAACAACACCCAAGATAGTCACAACAGTATAAAAACTCACAAAATCAAAGATAAAGACGCAAAAAATGGACAAAAAAGTATAGAAGTCAATGCTACTATTGCAAAAAGTATGGTCACTATGAAAGTGAATGCAGAAAGAAGTAGTCATATCAAAACAAAGGTAGAGAAAATGTCTCCAACAATGAAGGAGAAAATTTTGAAGAAATTTTCCTTTCCTTCCATACCTCTGAGGAGGGTCTCCAAGGACCTTTGGTTGTTGGAAAAAAAACGCAACAACCATATAGCAGGTAAAAAAAAAATGATTTATAGCATTTATATTTCTATCAAATTTGAAATTACTCTTGGTGATGATTCTCAAGTCAAAGCTCTAGGAAAATTTACTATGTATGTTTTAACTAAACAAGATCAGAAGAAAGACATACATGATGTCTATTATGTTCCAAACCTTAAACACAATTAGGAAAAGTGTAGGAAAATTGGTGGAGCATGGATATGATTTCATATTCAAAGGCTCAACATGCTTAATTCTGGATAAACCTCCTAGTAGGAAACTAATTGAAAAAATTCAAATGACCAAGAATAGGATGTTTCCATGAAATTTAAGAAGTGTCAATTTGTCCCAGCCATATGCCCAAAATGTCTCAAATATGGATGAAAATATATTATGGAATTATAGGATTGTTCATCCCCCTTTTATGAGTCTTATTCTTCTCCAAAAACACTTAATGTTCAAAGGACTACCTATTTTGAATGAACAAGAAAATCTGTGTGAAATTTGTATACTTGGAAAGCATAAAAGAGACATCTTTCCAACATCATCCTCCTATAGAGAAAAATAACATTTAGAATTGGTTCACACAGATCTCTATAGATCGATGCAAACCCAATCCATTAGTGGAAGTTTTTATTTTGTAGCCTTTATTAATGATTTCAGCAAGAGAATTTGGATTTACTTTCTTAAAAATATGTCTGAAACCTTTTCGAGGTTCAAAGATTTCAAAGCTAAAGAAGAAAAACAAAGTGGCAAATTTGTGAAAGTCTCAGGTCAGATGGAGGAGGAGAATATAATTCAAAGGATTTTGCATATTTTTGTAGAAAACATGGCATTATAATGCAAACTACAACCATATATACTCCACATCAAAATGGAGTGGTTGAAAGGAAAACATAGGCCATCATGAACATGGCCAGGAGTATGCTCAGAGAAAATAATTTTTCCAATGAATATTGGGCTAAAGTAGTTGCTTGTCCAATTTACACCTTGAAAAGATCTCTAACAACAAGTGTCAAAGATAAAGTACCTCAAGAGGCATGTAGTGGCACAAACTTAATTTTTTCTCACTTCATAATTTTTGGCTGCATTTCTTTTGCACATATCCCTGAAGAGTTGAGAAAGAAACTTGACAACATGAGTGAAAAATGAATATTTGTATGATACAATGAACAATCAAAAGCCTACATATTATATAATCCAATCACTAATAAATTTCTAGTGAGCATGGATATCAAATTATTAGAGAATAAATCATGGAGTGGGCAAGAAAATGAAACATTGGATAGTTAAAATCCACTGCATCAAATAGATGAACACACTGAAAATTCAGAACAACAAGTACATCCACAAAGACTGCCAATATTACAAGTACAAATAAAACAAGAAAATTATGGAAATGGTTCTTCTTCCAATAGTGAATCATATGCTTATGTAGAAAATCAGAGAAAAAGAAGCATACATGAAATTTATGAGCAGAACAATGACATTGAGAAACAAACTCATTTTTCCTTACTATCATGTCAACCAACTTACTTTGAAGAAGTAGTAAAAGAGGAACATTGGGTACAAGTGTTATACAATTATTTTCCACCCGATCACTTGATAGGAATCATCTAGGGCTTAACAGCTTGAAAAAATGAATTGCACCACTTTTCCCCTAAGTTTGCAGTACCCTTTTTCTTGTTTGTTGGTTTCCCCTTTACATCCTATGACTAGAAAGTGTTGGTTGCTCCTTGACCTCTTGCAAAGGGTGATCAATCCCTCCATGAAAGAATGCAAGGTGCAACCGGGTTTGTTACTCCCTATTTAGGATTGGTTTTGTGATATGATATTAAACCCCATATTCTTCGTGGCTCGACCTTGAGAAGCTTTTCATCTTGGGCATGGAGATCTTATACAAACTACCCTTTGATATTATCTATATTATCCTATATATTGAGGGTATCTCATGGGAAAAGGGGAGAGAAAGGAGAAATCAAACTTATTATGATAGTTTGATTATAGAGCTTGTGAAAGGAACTTGAGAAAGGGATGAATCAACTTCCTTGATTGTAATTTGTCAACCATTTTTTCATTAATAAAATATGTACACGATATTCCTCCTTACTTGATTGTATGTAATTGTTATGATCTTTGTAGGGAATTAATATTCTTATGTTATGTCACTAGATCTATTATCTAGTTATACATGATTCGTTTGATCTTGTGAAAGGTTTCTTTGTGTCTCTATGTGTGCAGATCTGTGTTGGTAAGAGTGAAGGGAATATTCAAGAGAGCTAATAGCTAAGGAGTGTGCACGGAAAAACATCTGATCATCGGGTAAGCCTTTCATTCCATCAACTCATATATTTTTTTCATGTATAATTTAGATCTAGGAAAATATGTTGATTGCATCTCTACTCTGTCTCAGGTATAGGAAGAGCCTAAGGGAGGTAACTCCTGTAGGTTTCATTTATCCTACAACAGAATGGTGACTCCACTGGGGAATTCATTGTTGTTTAATCAATTTCTTTATGAATGTTTTAATTCATATTCTCAATATCTTTGCTTGTTTTAAGCCCTTCTTTTTGTTTTCATTCTGTCCATAAGTCTTTTCTGAGTCTGTTTGAAAGTGTTTAGACCCATATCTGATAGATTTGTCTTAAATCTATTATTTTTATCACTTGCACGATCGTGGTCACGGGTTATTTGTGCCCACAGAGTGAGAAAAATCTTGTGGTTGCTAGGTGCTCCATTGCAGGGAGAAACTAGGCCCTTTTGGTCACCATGTTTTCCATTGTAGGGAGCGACCACCCTGAGAATTACACTTCTAGGAGTGGATAGGTCCTTATGTTCTCCATATAGTCCTCTACAAGGGGTGACCAATGATTTTTGGTCCCTCTGCTTCCATTAACAGTGTGCAACCGGTCTCTAAAATCTATTTTTTGAAGGGGCATCCTTCAAACAAACCCCAGATCTTTGTCTGTCCTTTCTTGCAACATTTTTCAAATTCATTTTGAAATATTTCCTTTTGTGTTACATTTCATGTATTATATTACAAGAACTTTTTGTTTTGTGGGTACGGTTTAGGTCATCTAATCCCATTCCTTCAGACTTTTAGTGCTGACGATACTTTTGTGAAGAGAGTTCATTTGTTTTTAAAAATATTTTGGGTGTTCCCTTAGATTTGCTTCCATTGTTTAAACAAAGCCAACTCTCCTGATTT
>SNQJ01S0082967.1:22068-35018 GCA_010110895.2 Picea sitchensis
CCCCCTATATGTCTTCCTCTCTCTCCCTCCCACACTCTCGTACACACACTTTATATCCTCCCTCTATGTCTTCCTCTCTCTCTCCCCCCCACACTTTAACACACTCACTCTCTACTTTCCTCCTTTGTCTACCTCTCTCTACCTCCCCTCTTTGTCTACCTCTTGTTGGGCCCTTCGTTTTTGGTTAGAAGTTGCGCAAGGAAGACTAGAGTCCCAATTTTGGTCAAGCATGAGTTGTGCAAGCCACAAAGGAGATGGACAGTGGAGCAAGAAAAGAAATAGAAAATGGTTGCGAAGAAGGACAACACAACACCAACAAGGAAAAATAAGTTACAACCGAACAAGAACAAGAAAGTGTGCGGAGTCTAAAGACAGAAGATCCCACTCAAACTATATGTATGAGATGCATATGATTGTAAAAGGGTTGTTGGTTTTTGTCATAGAGGGTGTAGAAGGCATAGACAGAGTATCATTCTACTCCATGTAGGTTCTATGATTGTAATTTTTATACTTTTTGGGAAGGGTATATAGAGATCTGAGGCATGAGTCCAGAGCCAGAAGCTTGTAACAGAGTAGTGAATTGTCTCAGAGAAATTGTATCTGAGAAGCTCTTTTGATAATATATGGAAGGACCTAAAACTTTGAAATATACTATGTAACTCTTTGTTTATGCTTATGAATTGTCTCTTTACAATACTTCTTTATGTATGATAATATCAGTATGTTATCTCTGTTTTCAAATGCTTTCACAACTTCATTGTCTCTATTACTAGTTAAGAATGAATCCAGATCTGTTCTTTCATTAACTCATCTCACGGAAGGTTCTGGTGAATATTGAAGATTCTGAAAACCTACCTAAGTATTCTCCTTTCCCTTCCATATCTTCTTTTCTTGGTTGTGCTTTGGGTGAGACTTCTTCTCTCCAGAGAAGATGAAAATTCCAATGCTCTAGACTACTCGGTACCTTTTGTTGGTAACCTGAGAAGGGCCCTAGTTTGATCAATTCCATGCCAAAAAAATGGTTTTGTTGCTTGGACCTGTGTTAAAAGGGAACCTGTAGGGACAATGCTCCCATGGATTCACAGATCTGATATTCACCATTGGTGGGAGAGAAATTGTGACACCTTCATATGGAAAGAAGATGAGTTGAGAGGAAAACCTGTGAAAGATACATGGGAGGTTGTCTTCTACTAAGAAATATCGAGTGACCAGTATGAGATATTCTGGGTTAAGTTTCCAAAAGAAATTTTTCACTAGATAGATAGGCTCCAAGAAGCTCCAGAATTTGAAGAACGACTCAAGAACACCTATGCTTGGGATACAAAATATATTGCAACACTTCATTAGCTAGATCGTCCGGTAACGCGAGCGATCAATTTTTGTGTCAATGCAACATTTGAAGGATACATTATCGAGTTTGTAGCTGAGAATCATTAATATTTTTCATGGGCAGAAGAGGATTTCAAGAAAGAGGCAAGGGGAATACTGTTGAGAGAAATCCCCCTGTGGATTAAGGTTTTCTTGATGGAGGAGGGGATGTTGACTATGTTCCCAACTGAGATGGCAATGTAAAAACCCTCGCTTGGGGTGGGGTGAATTTAGGGTGGATTCATATCTAGAGAGAGGGGAGATGGTTCTTTGACAAATGAGGGAGAAAAAAGAAATGGACTCAAGGGATGAGTGAGCCTTGAAAAGAGCCTCCATAGTTGAGAAGTGGTGGTGCAGTAAGATAAAGAATGCAGTGAAACAATCTGAGAAGTTGTAGAAATAAGTCAGACCAAGAGAAGTCGAGGAAGGATAGATGGAAGAGTTGTGAAAGATGAGAAGACAGGAAAGATTGGCTGGTCAAATATTAAATGAGAGAGAAGTGCAGAGGGAAACAAGTCCCCAAGAGGGTGGACAAGAAGAAGAAGTTGTAGAAGCATGGGAAGAGGAAGTCAACATGGATCTTGAATAAGGAAGAGAAGATTCAACCCCAATTCTAGGAAAGATCGGGAATCTGGCTGAAGAGACAGCTCCAAAGGATGAGAACGAGACCCCCTAGATCAAAGAAACTAGCCTCGAAGCTAGTGGCACCAGACCCAAATCACCCATACCCCAAGTGTCTTCTATACAGGTGGTAAATTCTATACTACCTTCCTATGTTATTCCTGTTCCATTACAGTCAGTTATTCAGTCACAACTGGGAAGCACAAATACTCAGAGGATATAAGGATCCCCTGGTAGATCACAACCATGACCATTAGGTTTTATCTTGGTAGGAGAAGTAAGATGAACAATGGCTGGTAATTTGGGAGGTTCGATTTCTCGATACCCATAATTATGGGGTAAGGGAGATGAGGATGTTGAGCAACATTGGTTCTTATGTGAAGCAATTTGGAGGTCCAGATGGACTTTGGATGCAAATAAATTGGTAGAGTTCTAGACTACCTTGAGAGGTTGTGCTCTCAAATGGTACATGAAGGCTATTGAGCTAGAAGTACCAGGAGTGCAAGGTCAAGCGTTCACCCTTGACCAAGTACAGACAAAATTCATAATGGAGTTTAAGCTACCTTAGTCAGAACAACAAGCTTTATCTGAGTCGCGTGAAATTCAGCAAAGGGAAGGTGAATCGGACTGGGAATATAGTCAGAAGTTTAAATATGCTATAGGGAGGTTAGCACATCCAATTCATGAGGAACATCAAAGAGAATGGTATATCCAAGGATTTTTACCTTTGACATGGATTCCGTTAACACAACATCGAATAACCACTTTAACAAATGCCTTGGAGCAATCAATGAATATTGAATCCATGGCAGGATATTCGGGGAGCGTGAGAGTGACCACACCCCCAACAAATACAAATTTGGAGAAACTACAAGGAAAAATATTAGCACTTACAAAGAATATTCAAGAATTGACGATACCCATACCAGGATGACCGCAAGTCTGGTGTACTAGATGCTACACAAAAGGAAATATGGTGAACGAATTTCCTTAGATGATGGGGATGGGACCTCCTTAGAAGTTGATGGGACCCTCACGAGGACCCATGGGAGGAGTTGCATAAGTATCCACGAATTTAGAATTCCATACCCCAACACCGTATCATGATTTCCCAGGTAATCAAGCATCATTGTCAGTTGAGTATTGTGAGATTTGTTGAATCCATGGGCATGGGCCAAGACAGTGCCCCTTTATCTAGAAGTATTCAATAGTACCGAACATTGTGCATTGTGATTTTTGGGCATCTACCACACATGCTACAAATCAGTGTAGAGAATTGGATGCACTTGCAGACAAACTGGATCGAACATAATTCAGGGTGAATGAAACCCCTCAGGGACTAGGAAGAGGTCGAGGAGGTAGAGCTGGAGGATAATTCAGAGGAGGAAGAACTGGGGGAACGGGACCAAGTATATTCTACAACTGTGATGAGCAAGTCCACATGGATAAATATTTTCCTCACTCAAGGCGGCCATGGTGCTCTCATTGCAGAACCAATGGGCATGCAACTGAAGACTGCACAGAGATAATTGTGAAATGGGAAGATCGGGTATGTCAACAAGGAACTAATCTTATAAGATTAGAGATAAAGAGAGTCATTAAAGGAAAACTACCCAACCTTAATATCGTTACTCGAGGAGGAACAAAGATTGGTGCAGATGCTGATAATTTACCTTAGATCCAGAAAGCAACACTTAAGGAGGGAAGGTATGATCCTCTGAAACATAACCTATTCTTTAAAAATGCCATAGAAGTATTCCAGACTATCCATGGCCCTGAGATGCAAGAAAAAAACCCTCGGCCTATTGGTTATCCTAATAAGATCGCGCAAGTCCCTGCTTCATCCCTTGCACCTTAAAACCCCGTAGTCCCGATAAGACAACCCGAGAAGTCACAAAATGTAGTTGACCTTTGGTTTCAATTATTTTATGATATTCTTGGGAACGACCAATTGATAGAAAATTTGTGCAATTCCTTGTACCTAGCCCTAGGAACTGAAGAATCTCCAGAAACTAGAATAAGGACTAATAATCCTGGAAAAATAATCAAAGAGTGCAAAGAAGGAAAGTAAAGACTGGAAAATAGTTTATATTAGCAACCCAACTAGATGAGTTTGAGATTAAGGATGTTATGTTAGATATAGGATATGATGTTAAAATACTACCTAAAAAGACTTGGGAAGAGTTAGGGAAACCCCAGTTGACATATTCCCCAATCCAATTAAGAATGGCCAATCAGTACTGTATTTTTCCAATAGGAATACTGTAGAATGTAGAAATAGATGTTGCGGAAATAAAGACTGTAGCTGATTTTGAGGTGATCGAAATCATCTGGGATAAGGACCCTTATCCTGCACTACTGGGTATTGATTGGCCTTACAACAACTAAATAAAGACACTATGACATTTGAGGCAGACGGAATAAAAGTGGTTCAACCCTTGGATCTGTATGTAGGCCGTCGATACACAGAGCCAACAGACAACAATATTGAAGGGGAATACTTGGATTAGTTGTACGCTGTAATAGTAGGAACGAGAAAATACTACATAAATCCTACTGCTGATGAATCAGTAATTTGGAGGAGCATACAATCGGCGGACGAAGATTCAGAAATGGAATTTGGTAGTTGGTAGCAAGGTTCATATGAAATATTTTCAAGAAGATGCGCAACTATCAGAGAAACTAGGTGGATTGGAACCTAGGTCAGAGAAAACCCAATATACGACAGTACCTTATAATTTGACAGCTTTCTGGTCAACATGGAAAAAAAGATAGTGGAGGATCAAAGGATCTCAATTTTTGACTTAGCCCTCCAGGACACCCCTGCTAGATGGTGGGCTAGTCACAAAACCTCAATTAAGAAGTGGGAGGATGTGAAACAAGATATCCGATATAGATTTCAAGATAAGGAGTAGGTGGAATTAGAGATGCGGATGGATTTCCAAGTTGCACAACTATTCAATGGAAAGTCCGATCCTAAAGCACATATTGAAAAATGCGTGAGATAGTGGCAAGTTGTAGAAATACCATCTCGCTTGTGGGTTCAAGTATTTCCCCATTAGCTAGGTCCGATTTTGAAATCTTGGTACATGCATGAGGAAACCAGAAGACAGACCAATGACTGGAAAATGTTGGCCAATCAATTTTGCAAAGAATTCTCGTTTACAAGTAAGTACCCTGAGCTTAAGATAGTCCTGCAAAGAATTAAAGAATTCCTTTTTACCAATTTTGGGGAATGGAAAACATACCCAGTGATATGTTTGAAGCATATCCAAGCACTTCAGTCTATCCTTCACCTAGATATGCACAAGACACCTATAGAATGCTATAAGATTGAGAAGGATTTGGAAAACATGGATGATTTAGAAGAATTGAGAAAGTTAGTCATTAAGGAAACATAAGGGAGAAGAGAGATTCAGAACACCATACCCATCCAGACTGAAGGTTCTTATAATTATCCATTAAAGTTGTGTAAATTCAATATAGGTACTACAGAGCAACCTAAGATAGCTTTGGTAGGAGATTACTGGGATGAAAAAACTAGCCAATAAATACATAGCCTGTTGCAGGAGTATGAGGACTTATTCCCAAATACATCTTCAGAGATAAAAGGGATTAAAGGAGATATGGGAGAGGCGAAAATTGAACTAAAACTAGGATCAAAGCCTATAAGGCATATACCATATCACCTTAACCCCAGAGTGAAGGAGAAGGTTAAGAGGGAAATAAACAAGATGCTTGAGGCTGGACTTATTTTTGCAGTGGAAGAAATAGAATGGGTTATCCAAATAGTCATCTAGAGAAAGAAAGGTACAGAGGATATTAGGGTATGTGTAGACTACATGAGCCTTAACTCTGTCTGTGTGCATGACCCTTTCCCAACACCATTTACTATTGAGGTGCTAGAACAAGTTGCGAGGAAATAATCGTACTCATTTACAGATGGATTTTCGGGGTATCACCAAGTGAGGATTGTTGAAGAATACAAAAATAAGACCACATTCATAACAGAATGGGGGTCATTTGCATACAATGTGATGTCCTTCGGTCTAGAGAACGCCCCTGCAGTTTTTTGCCATATTGTAATAACATCTTTTCGATAATTTATTCACAAGTTTATAGAAGCTTATATGGATGATTAGACAATATATAGTCTGCTCAAGGAACATGTAGCGCTACTACGTCGGATGTTCGATAGATGTAGGGAATTGCAAATATCCTTGAACCTCATGTTAGCTCCCAAAATGAATCAGTCAATGTTTTTCATTTTGTAGGTGATAGCATAGTCATTAATAGGATTCTTTATAAATTTTTAGATTTTAGAAGTATCAAAACATAGGATTTAAGATTTTATCTTAGAAATAAATTGATCCTCAAAAGATCTTTTCAAAATTTTGTGAAAAAGATTTTCAATAGCTAACGTATGTTGTGAAGTTGAAGTTAGCTGGTGAAAACATCGGGTTTCAACGGTTAAGGTGTACTCCCCGCAACAAGTAAGTTGGTGAAAGTGTTCACTGTTGTAAATATCAAAACGAAACTTTGACAATTGTTATAGTGACCATATCAGTCCTATGCGTGTACACCTCAAGGAATTATTGACAAAGAGTGAGAAGCTTTGGGACTCAAGATCAACATCAAATGAAAGACTATCAGTCAAACAAATCCTGCAACTGTCGAGCAAAGTGTCTAATGAGTGCCTAGATGTTGAGGCCAGCGACAAATTGTAGGCCACTTGTTATACACTTATACAAATCAAAACTTCTAAGCATTCAAAGGAAAAATAGATAAATGTCATTCAGTGCTAACAGGGGAAACACCGAGGCTAGCTCTTGCTCTCATATTTCAGCTCCATGCACCTACAAACAACACATTACAAGTTAAAGCCCACAAGGAGGGATATGGATTACTCAACGCATCAATAAGTAGAAAAAGAAGAAGCTGAGCCTAAATTCAAGTTTTGTGGCATACCCAATGTTATACCAAGTGTTGATATCTTGCTAAATTCTTGCTCGCAAAAGCTAGTTTGGAGTTTAACACGCAGCCAGGTTATGGGTAGAATACACAAGTATCCAGCACCACAGATCATCAAGTTCTAGCTGCAAGGTTTTGGAGGTATATCATGTTCTGCCCAGATCATTTGGAATTGATTGATCTCTCGGTGGCCAAAGAAACACAGCTTGTCTCAATGCATAATTCACTTAGAGTTTGTGTATTAGAGGAGGATAAAGAGATTGTCACCATCAGCAGCGTGAGGGTTCAGAGGAGGCAAGTGGAGTAGTAACTGTTACATAGAAAATACACTGATTTTTATCCTTAGTGGAATGGAAACATCATAAAAGAATTCTTCACAATCAAAATACTATTTCAAATTGATCTTGGGGAGTTCTCATTATTCGCTATATACTTCTTCAAGTATCTCCGGAGTAGGCTATAAAATTGTGTGATAGAAATTTTGGAATTGGGGCTGATAGAGTCATTTTTGCTATGCATGGAGCTAATAGCACCAACTACTCCATGTGAATATTCAACTTTGATGACATTGAGTCTGAGATGTGTGGAAATGGAATTTGTTGCATGGCTTGTTCTGTGTCAGAACTTGAAAATTCTCCTAGACCTCAAAGTTACAGAATATATACAAGAGCTGGTCAAATTGTTCCTAAGTTTCAAAAGGATGGAAAGGTCGTGGTTGATATGGGACAACCAATTCTGATTACTGAAGCTGCTAGAATGGAAGGAAATGCTTGGTTGATTTTCCTAGAGGTCCATTGGAGATTAAGTGTAACAAAGAGAATCTCAAGCTACGGCTTAGACTTGAAAGGTTTCAAGAAACAAGTCAGGTGCAAAAGCCCAGTTCGCTTATTTCAGATCACCCAACGCCCAAATTCCAAGTGTCGATTTGCAAGCAATTTGTGATTAAATGAAGAAAGGATATTGCTTGATGGTTCTCCTCAAGAACCATTAGAATCAATCCAGGTACAAATTGCGGATGTCGAATCCAATTTTGTTAGTGCTATAGAGATATTAAGGTGGAAGGTATTGGCAATGGAGATGGAAATGGGAAGCCTGGAGACTCTTCATTCCATTAATCCCCACATAATTCAATCGCTTTCCCCATTCAAATATGTCTCGTATTCTCCCAAATCGACTCTTCTGCAATTGCCCCCTCATTTTTTTTTCTTTGCATTCCTAGGTCCAACCCTGCAAAACACATCACTTTCCAGTTTAAAAGGTTTGTCCCCACAGGCAGTCTCTTCCGGTGTGTAGGAGAAGCTGACAATGTTGATGGCCAAGAATTTGGGGAAGGCGGTCTAGAGTTGCTTCGAAGCAAGGTCATGTTCACTTCTCCTACAATTTATCACGGGAGGAGCTCTGCACAAAGATCTCTCTATGTGATTCTCTCGTTGTGAGGAGTGGCACCAAAGTAACCCATGAAGTATTTGAATCCTCGTGCGGGAAGCTCAACGTTGTCAGAAGAGTGGGTGTGAGTATAGACAATGTGGATCTGCAGGCAGCTAATGACTTTGGGTGCCTGGTGGTCAATGCTCCTACTGCCAATACATAATTCACTAGCAACATGAAGCTACCAGGATACAGAGAAAAGCAAAGGAGAAAGCATGAATTTCAATCGTTGGCAGAGTACCTTGAAACTATAGGATCTCAGAGATTAATGGCAGATGGAAAATTGTAGATATCTAGATACAATATCAGTCCTGTTCATGAAACAAATTGAAGATCTGATGAATAAAATCAGCAGTCAATTTAATTGATTCTGGTAGGTTCAGGCAATTGATTAAGGAGCAGTTCTAGATTAAAGATAGAATAGTAAAATTTAAAGTGAATCTTCATTCTAGGATTTGTTTGGTATTCTGTTCCACATCTCGAGGCAATAAGACTCAAATATCATATTCTTAGGCACCAAATTAGTAAGATGATTTTGTCTCCCATTATAAGGAATGCACAGGTGGCAGGGGTTATAGATCCACTTATGAAGGCTTTGATACCAGTTGTTCCAAGATCTTGTACTCAATTTCTATTTGTAGAGATCCTAACTATTAGTAATGGTAGTTATCAGAGAATTTTCTATATATATGTTCTCAAAAGACAATTGAAAGGAAGGGGGTGTTCAATCATAGGACTGAGGTTCAATCTGGGAGACATTTTCTTTCTATTGTACTAGACTTCTTATATTGATAATACAATCACAGTCCTATTTTGTTTTCAATGTCAGATTCTTTCATATATTTCATTATTCTGCACTTTATTTCAGTTTATCTCAGCTTCTAAGAACTGTCATCTTATTATTAAGCTCATGAACTTGAATTAAAGACTTCTTGCTGTCCTGTATGACCCTGCACATTGTTGTATTTGGTTATCTAGACTAGTATTCTTCATCCCCTATTCAACTTTGCTGTCTGATTATTGATTTCTAAAAGCACTGTCTTATTCGAATGCATGATAAGTGGTCACTTTAATTAGCTTTTGATTTATCCAATTGTTCCAAGCATACCTAATTTACCATATTATTGAGTTACCAAGCATCTTTGGCCTACAACCCCAAAGAGTTTCTTGGAGTGATAACACCTCAGAAAGTGTATCTTCTATGTGCCCCATGGAAATTTGTTAGGACACATAATATGTTGAGAAGGAGTACTGGTAGACCCAACCAAAGTTGTGGTTATTGTGAACATGCCACCACCTACGAGCGCTAAGCAGTTGCGCTCCACGTTGGGGCACACAGGGTACTATCGTAGGTTTATCAGAAGGTATGCAAACATTACTGCACCCCTGAAAAATATACTAAAGAAGTCAAAAGTGTTCCAGTGGACACTAGAGTGTGATAAAACATTCGAAATCCTAAAGGAAAAGCTCATCACAACACTTATTCTAATATTTCCGAACTGGTAAAATGAATTTTGTGTGCACATAGATGCATTAGGTATTTCCCTGGGAGCCATCTTAGCACAACCAGGGGATGGAACCATGGATCATCCTATCTACTTTGCTAGCAGGAAGTTGTCGCAAGATGAGCGCAACTATACAACCACATAAAGGGATGGTTTAGCTATGATTTACGCTCTCCAAAAGTTTAAACATTACTTGTTAGGCTCTCATTTTAAGTTCTTTACTGATCATTCTGCATTAAAATATCTAGTTAACAAGCATGTTCTGGAAAGAAGAATTTTTCGATGGTTGTTACTGTTTCAGGAATTTTCATTTGAAGTGATCATTAAACCTAGAAGATGCAACGTGGGGCTTGATCACCTATCTATATTAGAATCAGGAGAAAGTGGCGGAGCATTCGATGATCATCTCCCATATGCAAACCTCCTTCAGGTTGAGGCCATACTAGAATACCTGGAAGACATATCAGTCTTCTTAAGTATAGGGGCCTTCTCATAAATGTACTCCGCAACTCAAAAACGTCATATGGTGGTTAGAGCAGTAGTCTATCAATTGATTGTAGGGAAATTTTATAAGTTGGTCCTAGATAGTATCCTTAGGAGGTGTGCCTTAGACCATGAGAGACAAGACATACTATGGGAGTGCCACAATGAAGTTGCGGGAGGCCATGTTGGAGGAAATTCCATTGTGCAGAAGGTTCTCCAAGCTAGATTATGGTTGGCCACACTCTTTAATAATGCAAAGGCATATGCCAGATCTTGTGATGTTTGTCAGAGAGTAGGCAAGCCATCATGACGAGATGAATTTCCTCTTCATCTAGTTCGATCTCTTCAAGCATTTGAGAAATGGGTGGTTGACTTCATTGGCATGATCAACCCCATGACTAAGCATTGAAAGGCCAGTTATATTATTACCGCAACTGATCACCTTACACCTTGGGTTGAGGCAACAGTTGTCCAGGATTGCTTGACTGATACTGCTGTCAGGTTTATTTTTTAAAGTATTATCACTCAGTTTGGATGTCCTAGGAGTCTGACTAGTGATCGGGGAGGTCATTTTATTAGTAGTACAATATCAAAGCTTACAACAAAATTCTTAATTCAACATCATAAAATTATACCCTACCATCCACAATCCAATGGCACAATAGAGGCATTTAATAAGATTCTTGAGAGAGGATTAACAAAGGTTTGTTGTGCAAATAGGGAGAATTGGGATGATCAATTCCCAGTAGTTTTATTGGCTTACAGGACAACCACAAAGAAACTCCACAAGAATACTCCATTTCAGCTAGTCTATGGGAAAGAGGTTGTGGTACCTGCAAAATTCATTACCCTGAGTCTATACATTGCACAAATTACACACATGTTAGAGGATGAATCAGTCGCGTAGAGACTTATGGAATTGCAAGAACTTGAAGAGACTAGGTTTTTAGCAGACTTTCATCAATCAGTTGAGAAATCAAGGCAGGAATCTTGGCATGACAGACACATTAAGACTAAAAAATTTGTGCAAGGAGATAAGGTCTTACTTTATGATAGTCGATACCAAAAACATCCAGGCAAGTTGCACGTGCATTGGTTGGGACCATTTATAGTTGCATTGTTAAGCCCTAAATAGTGTCTCATTACCCCTTAATTGGGGTATATTACATTAGTAATGTTATTTTATTTATGTTGGCTTTAGTCCATTAGTTGTAATTATACCTCCTAGTCTCCTATATATACCAAGGAGATGTTTTCATTTGGAATCATCTTGTATTTGGACATTTATGTGGGAATAAGGAGGTTTCCCCCTAGAAGAGTCTTATTATATGAATTTCTTTCTTTTTCAAGGCTTTTAGTACTTATTCTGAGGTTTTTTTATGCCATATTGATATTTGGTTCCTAACATATGGTATGAGAGCTCAAGGTCTTGGGGTTTCGCTGCTACATCTGAGACACCTTGGAATTTTCAATATAACTTGTTTTCTATAATGAGTCAAAAGGAATGGCTTGAAAGATATTTTGTAGATGGATCAAGGTACGTTGGGTTAAAATTTCAGCTCCTGATGCTTTATACTTTCGGAGATACAACCTTTGTAAGATAGGGTTCTTGAATCATCCTGAATTGTGTCATTGCGGAATTTTTTCTATAAAATGTTTTCTATAATGTTTCAGACACTGAAATCTGGAGGATATTTGTAGAAATTAGTAAGGTATCTATAGTAACAATTTTAGCTTCTAGGTCATCTTAAATTTGTATATACACCCTGTGGAAGATAGGGTATCTGACTAGTCCTATTGACTAGTCTCAAGTGTCAGGTGTTCCGGGTAAAACAATCATAACTTCTTCCTAGAGTATCCAAATTGAGTGAGACCAGTTGCATTTGATAGTGGCCAGCCCATAATAGTTCTGGTATGAGTTTCAGAATTTTATATCAATTATTTTGTGTGGGGCACGCTATACAAGTGAGATCTCTTAGAAAGGCCAAAAATCAGAAAGTTGTGGGGAAGTTACCATAAATTTCACTTCGAACATCCAATTTTTATCAGACCTATGGCATTGTAGATAAGAAATATCAAAGACCTACAAAAAAGAAAATTTCATACTCATAAGGGTTGAAATTTTGGAGATACAATAAAGGAAGATTGTCTAGCAGAACCACCTCAAAATAAAGGTTTAAAGTGATACTTGGCCAACATGCCACCAAAAAAGGGAACTTCTACACCAAATAAACCTCCAGACAATCCTACTTGGACTTTTGATGAAGGTGAAGAAATGCGTAGGGACATAAATGATTTACAAAAGAAGACAATAACAAAAGATGAACTACAAGAGATGATGGACTCAATGAAAGCTAAGTTTGAGGTAATAAATACTAAGATGGATGGTTTAAAAGGGGAGATCATGGAAGGATTGGAAAATTTCCTAATCGAGAGGACACCTGAAAGTGAAAATGTATCCCATGAAATTCATGATGAGGACAAAAGGAAGGTGAATCAAGAATGGAGAAACTCCAACTTTGGGTTGAAGACCAACCACGTTCCTAAGATCGATATGAGGAAGTTTGATGGCAA